>PVJC01025834.1:0-24451 GCA_004026665.1 Murina feae | reverse complement strand
AGCCTCCCCAATCACCTGGGGTGGACACTCTTGTTGTATGCCTTTGAAATCTGGGTGCACAGTCTTGTTGTAGTTATCACTGGGAGGTATCACTGGGGGGAAATGACCTGCAGGCCTTTCTCCTCGTTGTTTGGAGTTTGGATCGATTTGGAGTTCTGTCTCAGTTGCAGACCCTTAGGTAATGTTGCAGGCAGGTAGGGGGGGTTGTAGGTGGGGTGGGCGTGGTTGTAGGTGGGGTGGGGCGGGGTCTCAGAGTCACCGGGGGTGGAGCGATTCACAATGGCGTTTCTACTTCGCTTGGCGTCTCCAAGCCGTAGGGTCTGCACACGGTTCTCAGTCCCCGACTCTCCCGGTCAGTGATCAGTGCGAATAGCAGTGCTACAGCGCCACTGGTCTTTCGCCGCCCCGTTGCCCCACAGCCCACGCTGCACTCGGTGCATCCGGGGAGTCCACAATCTTCTAAGCCGTGGACCGGATCGCCGCTGCCATCCCTTCACCCGAACCGCCATGCGTAGCTAGGGAGGGGCGGGGCCTCGGGGAGTTTGCAGGTAATTGTTGCAAGCAACGCTGAGAGAAACTCGCTTTGGATTTCCTCCCGGCGCCAGTCAGTCCCCCCTCTCTGGGTGTCTGGGCCTTCAGGAACTCGCTTGGAACTGGAGTTCAGAGCCGCTGGGGACTTGTGGCTCTCTCCGTTTTGGAAAAGAACCATGTCCCCAGCGCCAGCTCCCTCCCCGAGCCCCGTGCGCGTGCCTCCGTACCCTCGTCTTTGCACTTTGCTTCCGCCGCTCCTCCGAGTCTCAGACTCTTTTCTAGTTGTAGGATTTTCACTCAGCCAGCCTTCCTGTGGGTGTGAGTGGTGTTCGTGTTTTCTTTTCTTGGTTATTCTGAAATAGTTTTTTCACGGCTGCATCTATGGTGTTTACCTTATGCCGCCATCTTGCTCAGAACCTAATTTTTTGATGACCCTTACTATCCAGGTATGATGCTATCACTGGAACTTGTATCCTAAACCATAAAGTTAAGATTGATTGTAATGTTTAGCTCTTCTATATCTTTAGTAGCATTTTTTTCTTATTTATAAAGCACATCCTAAGTCTCCTTAAAGCTATTACAATAATTGTAGACTTATCTACTTTTATCTAAATTTACTCCTTAAAATTTAATATTAACACTACCAGACCTGAGGCCCTGAACCTAACTGTCCCTTAAATCACACAAAGTCAATTCAAACACATGGGGGCAGACATTTGCAATGGCTAATCATGAGATTTGACCACGATTGATTGGTTACTTTTAGTTTGTGATGCATTTTTTTCACATACTAGGCAAAGTGGTATAGCGGCAGATTCAGAAATTACCAGAAAATCAGTACAGTGGTCTGGTAGGATTAAGAGATATATGTTTAGATATATTTAGAGATATATGTTTATATATATACACAGATTTCCATGTGAGTATATGTAATATATAATGTAATATATCTTTGAAGCTTTAATATTAGGCACATATTTACTTATGAGTTACACTAGAGACCCAGTGCATGAAAATTCAGGCACTGGAGGGAGGGTCTCTCAGCCTGGTCTGCCTCCTCTCACAGTCCAGGAGCGGGAGGGGATGCCCCATCACACTTCTGCTGCTGCCACTGCTGGCAGCACAAGCCTCAGCTGGCCCTGGTTACCTGAGCCTTGGGTGGCCCTGGGCAGCTGGG
This sequence comes from Murina feae, assembly GCA_004026665.1. Classification (NCBI taxonomy): domain Eukaryota; kingdom Metazoa; phylum Chordata; class Mammalia; order Chiroptera; family Vespertilionidae; genus Murina; species Murina feae. The sequence goes on along the minus strand of PVJC01025834.1, from coordinate 22,743 downwards.
CAGCTGACATCCAAGGCTTGCCTGTGCATTGGGCCTGCCCTGGGTGGCTGAGCAGCTGAAATTAGAGGCTTACCAGTGCCTCGGGCTGGCTCTGGGCAGCTGAGGGCTTAGGGCAGGTCTGGCCATACCGTGCACTTGCCACCCCTCCAGCAGGGCTGAAAAAACTGGGGAACTCCAGCAGGACTGAGAGGACTGGGTGATGCCCTCTTGTGGCTATGAGTGCTGCCATATTTGTGATAGTGTGACAGTCAATTTGCATACCCCCTCTTTATTAGACTAGAGGCCTGGCGCACAAAAATTTGTGTACTCGGGGGGGTCCCCCAGTCTGGCCTGTGCCCTCTCGCAGTCTTGGACCCCTCAGAGGTTATTCACCTGCTGGCTTAGGTCTGCTCCCAGGTGATCAGTCCTAAGCTGGCAGCCAGACATCCCTCTGGCAGCCCAGGAGCCCTCAGGGGATGTCCAGTTGCCAGCAGGGAAAAGGCCTAAGCTGCAGTCGGACATCCTTAGTGCTGCTGAGGAGGCAGGAGAAGCTCCCATCACCATCACTGTGCTAACAGTCATCAGCCTGGCTTGTGGTTGAGCAGAGCTCCCCCTGTGGGAGTGCACTGACCACCAGGGGCAGCTCCTGCATTGAGCGTCTGCCCCCTGGTGGTCAGTGTGTGTCATAGTGACCAGTCACTCCCAGTTGTTCTGCTGTCAGGGTCAATTTTCATATTACCTTTTTATTATATTAGATAGCAGCCTGGTGCATGGGTGGGGCTGGCTGGTTTGCCCTGAAGGGTGTCTCAGATCAGGGTGTGGGTCCCGCTGGGGTTCCTGGCCAGCCTGGGTGAGGGGCTGATGGCTGTATGCAGGCTGGCCACACTCCCTTCAGTGTGGGGATCCCTGCTGGGTGCCTGGCCAGTCTGGGTGAGGAACTGATGGCTGTTTGCAGGCTGGCCAAGCCTGCAACAGAGACCCTCACCCCATGAGGGTGGGGCCATAGTGGGTGAATGGCTGATGGCTATTTGCAGGCAGGCCACAGCCCTCAGTGATTCAAGCTCCCAGCGAGGCTTGCTGGAAGCAGGTATCTGAGATTTATTTATCTTCTATTATTGAAACTTTGTTGCCTTGAGCAGAGGCCACAGCCAGCCAAGGCAGGTGGAAAGCTTATCTTCCTCCATTGCCGGGCAACCAAGCCTTCTCTTTGCTCTAGCTCCGTTGTTGCCAGTCACAATCTTGATTGGGTTAATTGCATTTAGTCACTCTGATTGGCTGATAGGCATGGCTTGGGATGTAGCAGAGTGATGCAATTAGCATATTGTTCTTTTATTAGATTAGATTGTTTCCTATTGTTGTGTAAGAAGTCATGCAATATTAATAGTTTGAAACATCTGTTTCTATTTTGTAGTTTTGTATCAGATTTTAAGTCCCATGTTGCTTAGTCTCTCTAGTCAGAGCATCACATGGCAGAAATCATGATGTTGGTCAGATTGAATTTTCTTCTGCAGGCTTTCAAGAAGAATCTGCTTCTAAGATTCTCCCTCTGCTTTTTGGTAGAATTCATTTCCTTGAAGTTGAGGTCCTTGTTTGCTTGCTGACTGCCATATGGGGTTGCTTTCAGATCCCATGTCTTAACAGGATAAGAAGTATACATATTTCAGGATCCATTACTGCATATTCTTGCACAAAGCTATAAAGAGAGGCAATGTTGCTTGTAAAAGCAGTATATTTGAGGAAACAGAAGTGCTAGCGAACTGAATAAGAAAAATGCGATATGGAACATGCAACCATGGGTGGAAGAAACAATAATATAGGTGTACCTATAGCAATATGGCTAAATCTTAAAATTAAACTGTTGAATACAAAATTTAAGATACAGACTGTGATCTGTAGCATAAATAATACATGTAAATTAAAAAAGACTGTATAAACTAACTTCATATTAGGAAAACAGTTAGCTTATAAAGAAAAGTAAAACTAAATTTCTACCTTATACCATATAAAATTTTGAATTTTATCTTTCTCAAACATCTTGTATATTGTCCAATGAGGAAAATTTTTGCCATTTTATGTTACATTTAATTGAGTAAGAGAGAATTCATCAAAAAAGAAACTTAAAGGCTCAGAATTCTAAAAATCATTTTGAACTTAATGCATAAAAGATAAATAAAAAAAATCTTTTGAAGATGTATTTTTTTAAAATAACCCAGGATGTGTTTTTAAAAAATCAACACTGCTGAAAAGACACCCAATGAACTTTAAGGCCATTTCAATGTTTTTTCTGGCAGAAGGCTTGGTCGACAGCAGGAATTGGCAAATGTTTTGTGTAAAAGGTCAGATAGTAAGTAATTTAGAATTTTTTGACCCCACAGTTTCTGTTGCAACTATACAACAGTTGGAATGGATGAAGATAGCTCACAGACTCATTCAGCTTCCAAAGAATATCCATGAAGTTGGACGCAGCACCTAGTCATACACCTCTATTTGGAGTAAAATAACTTTTTCAAAGTTTCTACCACAAGGTACCAGTATAGCCCATTTTAGCTTAGGTAACATTGTTGCATCTTTCCTAGTAATCCATAATAGTGTCTGCCCCACTCCCAACAAAAACTCAATGAAGTCATGGAAGATAAAACTCATGCAGCCCTAACCGGTTTGGCTCAGTTGATAGAGCGTCAGCCTGCGGACTCAAGGGTCCCAGGTTCCATTCTGGTCAAGGGCATGTACCTTGGTTGTGGGCACAGCCCCAGCAGAGCGTGTACAGGAGGCAGCTGATGGATGTTTCTAATTATCCCTCTTCCCTCTTCTCTGTAAAAAAAAATCAATAAAAGATATTAAAAAAACACACAAAAAACTCATGCAAATTGAAATGAATAGTGAGTAATCCTAACCCCCCCAAATAAAAATTTAATAAAAATAAAGTTATAACATATACCTTCAAAAGTCATAAAATTGGTATGCCAAGCAGAATACATATTTTTTTTAAAAAATGGGAAACAAAAGTCTGGAATTAATTTGTTTTAATTTCCTAGTTTGCAACAGTCATTTCATAGGAATCTTACGTATTTGTTGAATGAATGAAATAGGAAATGTTTTTTATTTGATGTTAGGTGATGTGACAAAAAGAACAAAACATTTTGACTATGATATTAATTTTGGAAGCATACAGTGTAAAAGAATGATGGAAGGAAGGGTGAAAAGGGTTAAGGAAAGAATTCATGCGTAGGGAAAAATGAAAATAAGGGATATAGCAAAATGCCAATATGAAAACACTGTACAGTGGCAATAAAAGGTAGCTTTATTTTCGTTCCTGTGGGTTTCCATATTTCTTAATACTTTCTTTTTTAAAATATGTTTTTATTGATTTTTAGAGAGAGAGAGGAAAGGAGAGGGACAGAGAAATAGAAACATTGATGGGATAGATCGGCTGCTTCCTGCATGCCTCCTACTGAGGATCAAGCCCACAGCCCGGACATGTGCCCTGACTGGGAATTGAACTGCCGACCTTTTGGTTCATGAGTAAATGCTCAATCACTGAGCCAGATCAGCTGGGCATATTTCTTAATATTTTCAACAATTATTTTACATTAAACATTTAAAAAGTTACTTCAACTCAAAACCATGTCATGATATTTTTCTAATTAAAAGTTAACTCAGTATTGTAAGGAAAATAATAACCCTGAACTTGAGCTGATAATGAAGCTGATAAGAATGGTGTGCACTGGTTTTCCTATTGATGATATCCAGGAGGTTTCCTATCAGTGATAGCCAACTGATCCATGAGTCCCTAGGGGCCAACTCATCTGGCTGCCTTACGGAATGAGGTTGAGAGCAAGTGACAGGATTCTCAGTGACTAGGCTATACATCATCCAGCTCAATATAACAAAGTTATGAATATAATGTTCTTTAAAGGAAAGTTTGATTGCCATAAAATTTAATATTCTTGTCATTTTGATATCTGGTATGGCCAGTGGCAAATTGAATCAATTTCTGCCTCTGTAACTATGTAAATAAATGCCATTGTTACTCCATCCTGCTGGCTGGTTTCCCATAAATTTAAAGGAACATAATAGCAATCTGCTTGTGGTATTGATTTCGCAGCCTTGAAGGGGTTTGTAATCTCGGAAAAAGTAAACCTTTATTAACAACTTGTCTCCTTCCCAGCAGATGAGTCTGAGTTACAGGATTACATTAGGAAAGGAAAACATCCACTTCCAATAATAGGGAGTGGTTAACATGATTTATTTAGGCTGCTGATTTTTAATTTTCTGAAAATATAGCATTTAAGAATTTCATGTATTTATGTTATGTAATATTTTAGAGATTATTTATTTGAAAGTAATGTTCAATTACACCTGGTCATTGAAGAAAATAAGAGCAAATGATGCTTTTCATCTTAGTGCAACAAGATAAGGAACAGTTACTCAAAGGATAAAATCGTTTAATCCTTTCTGTCCAGAGTAGATCCTGGGAAAGGATCTGGGGTGTTTATCTAAGACGTCCCTTGAGGCAAACTTGAACCATGCAGGTGTGGGACATTCCAGTACTTGCTAGCAAAGAGGCTACTCTATGCAAGCAGAACCAAGGGCAGGCTTAGGACCAAAAAGACCAGAAGTTTTAATTCAATTTTAAGTGTATGCAAAATAATTCATTTAACTGCCAGAGGAATTATACCACCTGAAACATATGCAGTTGCAAATCACACAGCCCTTTATTACTCACCTCACACAATTCCTGGTGCTGCGGGTACAGGCTTATTGGGGATCCCAGTGGTGCTGTCCTCTGGGGTCCGATAGCTGGACTGGTCCAGTCTGTATGCAGGGGGCCATTGTTCCACCTCCAAGAGCTTGATTGCGTCTCAATCAGGGGTGGGGGGGGCGGTGGGTACTGGCCACTCTTCTGTTGTCTGGCATAGAAAGAAGCATGGAGTGGCATTGCTTGCCAGACTGACAAAAGGACATGCCTTTGTAGCTGTCTTGCCAGGTGAGCACTAGCATGGTCAGGATCCCCATTTTTAAAGCCTGTACCCCATTTACAGCAGTCCAGGTGGCTATCAATGAATTACATCAATGCACACATGTTTATCTCAAACAGGGCAAGGGGTTATATGTGATTATCTACACTCACTCAAATGATTATCTTGATAAGTCACTCTGAGTTATTTACTGAAGTTCAAATTCTTATCAATGAGGGACACACTCTTCAGGGCAGTGGGGAATGTGTCCTTAATATCACACTTTAAGTTTTAAGGAAAGTTAATTTAAACATTTTAAAACATTCTTAATATTTTTAGGCATTTTTAAAGCATTTTTAAACATTTCTATATTTTACTACAACATTTTTCAATTTAGATATGTTATAAAATACTAGTGATCTGAACAAACCTTCTCTAACCCCATCTTTGTTTTTTGCCACATTAGCCAGATGCCTGTCTGACTCATTTAAAGTAGACATCTTTCACTTCCCAGGTTACATGATCCATCAGTGTTCTGCACCTAATTTTGAAAGGACTTTGGATGGAAAACGTGCTAAAATGAGCTGTGCCTCAGTATAAAGAAACTTACTCTTTGTTATCCTGGAAAGAGAATACCTCCTAGGGAGGCTGAGGTTCATTCCTATCATCAAACATAGTTTTTAGGACACCAAATCAGTTTTTTCTAATGAGCCTCCCTGTCATAGAATTTTGGAAAATAATATCAGAATTACAGAATTTGATCCTGCACAACTGCTTTATTATCCAAATTATGGTGGGTAATAGGAGAAAATTTCAGTGTCACCACATGGTGTAAATGAAACTTAATCCAAAACTGTATTCAGAAAGCAATGAATGAATGTTGTGAGCCATCAGAAACACACATTGGAATTTAGTGTTTAATAAAATATTTTTACAGCAGCAGTCTTGCATTTCAAACATAATTGAACCTACATATCTTATGTAATAAAAGAGTAATATTGAAATTGACCATTTCTCCAGGACGCCTAAGCCATGCCCACAAGCCATTCAGAGTGGCTGTATGCAAATTAACCCAGCCAAGATGGAGGCCGGCAGTCACGGAGCAGGAGTAAACAGCAAGCTTCTGCTGCAACAGGAGTAAACTGTCTGCCTAGGCTGGCTGGGCCTATCTCTGCTCATGGCAACATTCTTTCCATTATAGAAGCCACGGAGCTGAAGCCAACAGGAGGCTTTGTTACCTGTCTAGGGCTTGGATTAAAGCAACAGTTTCAATTACAGAAGATAAATAAACCCCAGAAACCTGCTTCCAGCCAGCCTTGCTGAGACGTTTGGTCAATGGGAGCTGTGGGCAGCCTGAAAGCCTGAAAATGCCCCTCAGCTCCTCACCCAGGCTTCCCAGTCACCCCAGTACGGACCCAAACTCTGAAGGGACTGTGGGCAGCCTGAAAACAGCCCTCAGCTCCGCACCCAGGTTGCCCAGGCACCCCAGTAGGGACCCAAACCCTGAAGCGACTGTGGGCAGCCTGAAAATGGCCCTCAACCCTCACCCAGGCTGGTCACACCCCAATGGGGTGAGGGTCCACACTGGGGGGCTTGGCCAACCTGCAAACAGCCATCAGCCCCTCACCCAGGCTGGCCGGGCATGCCAGCAAGTGGACATCCCCAAGGGGTCCCAAACTATGAGAGGGCACAGGCCGGGCTGAGTGACACCCCGAGTGCAGAAATTTTTGTGCACCAGGCCCCTAGTATTTAAAATATTCTGATATTAAAACATCATAACAGATTTTGAATGTCTATGGTTTTTATTACTACTTCCTCAAAATATGTTCACAGAGTCATATTTTGTACTATGTGGCCAAAACTTTGGGACCAGGAGGAATGAACTTCACACAGCATTTTAATGAATTTCATAAACATAAATCCTGGAGGCAGAGAGAATCCAAGGCACCTCTTAATCTATAAATCAATTTTGATGTCCCAATAAATATCTGCTTCTCATAGAAATAACAGTGGCCTATTTACTATCTATCTTAAAAGAATTCTGTACCAAGAGCCTTTGAAATTGAACATGATTAAAAAAACCCTCAAAATTATATTAAGAATAAATTTGATCACATTTATCAGACATCTATTGCACAGTCCCATTTATCAAATCTGTTCCAGGTTCTTGTATATGGTTCAGAATCAAGAAGGACAGTCAGAGATGAAACAAATATAAAATAATGTGACAGAAATCATAAGGGAGGTGTATATATTTAAATTAATTTACTTATGGAAAGTTGCCGAGACATATCTTCAAAAACTGTGCTATTGAAAGTCTAAAAATTAATTTTATCTGTATTATCTGCCTTTAAAGACAACTGTCTTGGCTTAACAGTTGATAATGAAAATCCATTGATTGAGAGTTTGGGGACCAGAGTAATTTTGAGAACCCTTGGAGAGTATTTCCCCACTTCCAGAAGACTCTTCCTGGACAGCTGCTTCTGCAGTCTCATTTCTCATGGTGTAGAAATGAGGATGTCTGAGTTAGAGCCAGGTTCCTTCAAGATGTATAACATATGCTCTACAACTGACTATTAGCATCACCCCTGAGCAGCTTAACTTTCAGCAAAATCCTATAGGATTGTTTGTTTGTTTTCCTATCTTCCTCATTACAAAGTCTTTATTTCTAGACTCTCACCAATCCTACTTATGAACATTAGAGCATATCATATCATAAATTATATCATATCATATCATATCATATCATATCATATCATATCAAAAGATCCTCCAGTATATACAAAAGATCCTTCAGTTTTTCTGTAGAGAAACTGGTATGCATTTTATTTCAAGTAGTGGTTAAAGAAATCATATAATAAACTTGCCATCTCCTATGTACTCAATAGAGTTAATTCCTGAGTAGAGCAGAGGGAGTGGAAAACTGACAGCAATGTTATCTTGAATGTACCTTGAAAATGCCTACTTATCCTGATGCAAATGTTCCACAGTCTCAAAAACAACTTGTTAATTTTGAGTTATGTTACTGTGTGGGAATATCAGACTGAAAACCTAACCATGGTGGAATACTATACTCAGGGCCTCATTAATTTTTTAATAGGATGCTTGTTAATTTTTGTTGTTTTACTACAAGATATAAATATGAACTTGGTGCCTAGAATACAAGTAACTCCTCTTCAAACCGATGTGAAGTTAATGAGAAGAAATATTCATACAGTATTTGTGACAGCAACTCGGCAAACTGACATGTTTATAAGCAAGTCTTAAATGGAATTCATACAAATTGCAATGCAGCTTTCATCATCGGATGTTGTAGGCTGTGCGCGAGGGTCTGTAACAACAGCGCTGAGAGGTTGAAAGAAACAAAAACAAAGAATTGCGTAACAGGTGGTATTGGGGAAAAGAAAAAAAAATCAGATGAAAGAATAAAGACATTTAGTGCTGGACAAACATGACTTGTTAAAAATGATTGCAGTCTTGCAAGAAACTAGGAAAATAGAGGTGTGGAGTGATAGCTGTTAAGCAGATAAAATGAAATAATTAAAAATAAAGAGGAAACCACGTTTACACATCAAGAAAGTGACCAGAAAGGATTATAAAGTGTGTGAAAAGGGGATAAGGAAAGAATATTTTCATATTTGAAATTAAAATGAATGAGAAGATTTAATTTTGCATAGTCTAAATTAAACCATTATTCACACACTAAGTACTAGTAAACAAGTCATGAACTTAATTATTTATGAAGTTAGTTGTTACTAATTTATACTTCACTCTAATCTTTGGATCATCTCTGTTTCTTCTGAGTGTTGGTTCTAAAAAATTGAAAAGTGAATTGTAGAAAGCACCATTTCCTATGTGATGAAATAATAAGTCCCCGGGGAATATAAAATGGAACTTCTGTGATGTTTGAGTGGAGGGTTGAGTGGTGAGTTTTCTATGACAGGAAACTTTTTGTCCTGCTAAGTCCTAGCATGATCCAAGAAGAAACCATGTAGAAGTACACTTTGAGAATAAAGATCCTGACCAGAACTTCAAATAACGCCAGGACTTAATAGGACAAAGCAGCCTCATCATCTTGTCAGGCATTACTAGTGTGTCATGATGAATAGATTTACCAGTTCCTCTTGGTTTTTCATGTCGTTTATTGGAATGTTAAATTATCATTTATATATCCCTTCAGTCAGTATTTCTGGAGCATCTACTATTTGGTTTACTTGGGATACAGTGATAAATCAAATGCAGTCCCTGTCTTCAAGAGTAGGTAGCTCCAATGGAAAGAGCATCCCTTAGTACCTAATGACAGCATCACAGAACAGGTGTCATGAACTGCTAACAGCAGCTCACCCAAGGGTTGGCCAATTTATGTCTGACCTGCTGTGAGGGGTGATCTTGACTTTTAGTGGTCTGGTGCCTTGGGGTTGTATCCTTCCTTAGTATGTGTCTCTTGGTATAGCTTTACTCTCTACCCCCTATTTCTCTCCTGGGATTTTACGTGTTAACTTTTTTAAATTATTGGCATTGTTAGTAGATGGGGCTGGAGTGAGGAGGAATGACTTCCCTACGAGTAGGATAAATATCTGTCAAACCTCCCCCCTAGGACTATAGAGCTTCATCATGGAGAAGGCTCTGATGCTATTTCATCATGATTTTCCTCTTCTCCTGCCTCTTTTAGTTGCATGAGAGGATCTTTCTTAGATATTTGGAGTGAGAGACTGGGGAGGTTTCTGTAGGTAAAGTCCATACTAGTGTGGGGGTCTACCTCAAGAATACGGTTCTCAGGAATTTCTCAAGTTTGCATTTTCTCAAGCAGTTCATCTAAATGACCATTTCAGCTTTCCTTCCAGGTTTGTATTCAGCAGCATCTCTTCCAGGTAAGCAGATATCACTATGTCTCTCTAGATGAGCCTGTCTCATCAATAGGTGGCAGTTTCCCCTACCTAAGCTTTCTGGTGGGTCCAACATAAGTCATCAGTTTTTCATTTGCCCATCTTTTTCTTGTTGTAATGATGGGAGTGAGGTCTTGCAAATTCTTTACCATTGGAGCTGAAACTGGAAATCCAAACATTAATATTATTACCCTAGCTGTGTCAGTGCTACATCATCGCACTGCAGATTCCACAGAACAATAGGCATGATGCAGCGGACAAGTTTTAACCACAGACGCATTGTGCAGAGTCATAGATATGAAACCTGTATCAAGAGGTATAATGTGGGAACAAGAATAAGGTATCTGGATCTTCTGAAAAAAGTAATTTAGGTGAAGAGAAACAATCCACAATGGAGCCAAACAGAAAAAACTGAGGGGTTGACAAGTACAAAGTATAAGACATAATGTAAGAGTTGAAAAATCACCAATTTGAAGTCTAGAGATTCACACACTTTTTCCTCCCCTAAGTGTGGACTCTGCATGGAAAGTGTCATAATAGAAGAGAGAACAGTTCATTTGGGTTAACCACTGTTACACAAGACTTATGAAACTCATTCTTATTTTGAGAATGTTTGCTAGGAGTGAGATGGATTCAGTGCAAACCAGAAGTAGACCTGATTGACCTGCCAAATTATCACTGGAGTCTAAGTCTCAGCTGATCAAAAGTGACTGTATCTTAGATATAGAAGGAAAGAAAGTTTTATCTCCAGTTATGGGAAAATTAGAGTCCTCCGAAGTTGTCATATGTAAATCATGTCCATGTAATAAAGCAAAATTTAATGTGCTGTCAGATTTAAATTTTGGTTGGTGAGCTCTTGTCAGGGGCTTTTGACTTAGACAGCTTTAGAGAAATTATTGTCACCTAGAAGCATTTTATTGACAATGTAATGATTGACTTTTCTTCTGCTAAAGGCAGAAATTTAAGGTGAAAGCAATGTCATTAATACTAAAAACAACTTGATCACTCTGAAAGGCAAGTTATTTCAAGTCTGAGTCTCTTAGAAAACTTTTATAAAATCATTTTGATTCTGGAGCATGTTAGGTTTTTGTCAGGTTTTGCCAATTTTTGCCTGGTTTTGCCAATATTCACCAGCACTGTTAACTTAGAAATTGCTTTAAACAATTGGGGCTTTGTAAAAATTCATGATCCCACATACCCTTCTTTATTGTAATATCACCAGGTGCTCACTGTGTTCCATTTTATTTTCTATGGAATTTTTATTGGTAGAAATACTTAATTTTAATCATAAAATATTATCCAGCATCTAATTAGAATTCAGTTAGAAGATATGGCTTAAAAAGTGAAAAAGATACAGTGTTATGTTTTCTTTGTCTATTAAAATAAAGTCTAAAATAGAATAAAACAGAAAAGCTAACAAATATAAGTATCCAAGCGATAAAATACCATGGCTCAGGTCAGATTTGAGTAGGGTTCCTGTAGGAAACCTAATCAGAGTTTGCCAGATGATCAAGGCCAATTTGCCATATGCATGCATGTAAGTGAGGATGTAACCTCTAGTTAATACTAGAGGCCCGATGCATGAAGATTCATGTACTAGAGGGGGTCCCTCAGCCTGGCCTTCCCTGTCTCACCATCTGGGAGCCCTCAGGGGCAGGAGGTGACCTGGCGATCAGGGGATGGCAACGTCCCATCACACCTTTGCTGCTGCCATTGCCGGCAGTGCAAGCCTCGGCAAGTCCTGGTTACCTGAGCCTCAGGTGGCCCTGGGTGGCTGGGCAGCCACCATATGAAGCTTGCCTGCATCTGGGCTGGCCCTGGGCAGCTGGGGAGCTGAGGAAACTGGGAGACTCTGGAGGCAAGCGCGTGGCAAAGGGTGCCGCCATCTTGTGGCTGTGGGCACCACCATTTTTGAGGGCATGGCATTCCATTAGCACATTCCCCCCTTATTGGCTGTGGGTGCTGCCATCTTTGAAGGCAGGACATTACATTAGCATATTCTCTCCTTATTGGCTGTGGGCACCACCATCTTTGAGGGCGTGGCAACCATTAGCATATTTCCTCCTTATTGGCTGTGGGTGCTACCATCTTTGAGGGTGGGACATTAGCATGTTCCCTCTTTATTGGCTGTGGGCACTTCCATCTTTGCAATGGTGTGAGGGTCAATTAGCATACTCCCTATTTATTAGATAGGATAGCATGAGAGTGTATCATTAATTGGCAGGAGACTGTATGTATATAAATTGTCACTGACAAGCCAGGTGGGCTGGGCCCCTTTGAGTGGCACTTTGTATGGCTGCTTTTGTGGGGCTATTTTGAAGAACTGCTTTGTCTGGTGGCTCCTGTGGTAGCAATGGCTTCTTGGCCTACAATAGAATCTCTCCTATATATGCCTATAACTCTCATGTCTTCATCTAATGCCTGGCTTCTGAGGGCCTGTGCTCCTGCACTTCCAATAGCCTGTACATTAGCTTGTGGTGAGGTTGGAGGATTTTTGTACAGGGGAGTTTAAGATATGACATGTTTACTTTCCCTGATTCTCCCCTTCTTCCTTCAATTCCTTTCCTTTCTTTTATCTCTTCTTTTCCCTTCTAATCCTTTTCTTTTTCTTCTTATCTTCTTTCTGATCTATTTTCTTTTCTTTTTAAATATTGTTTTTTATATTATATCTCAATTTGTATTCATACAAGATTCTATGTTTAGTATTTTCATTAATTGTCATTTATTTTCTCCTTCCCTTTGTTGCTCCTATCTTCAAACATGCTTTATTTTTTGTGCTTGCCATCTTAATTATATACTTTTGAAACATAATGTTATTAAAGCTATTAGTACACCATTATTTCTTGCATTTCTATAATATTCACAATTTTTAGAGCAATTATGAATATCTTCATGTTATCATCATCATGTCATATATGGGGATAATGATACCTGGAGGAATTCATTTTGATAATTTCCCATAAGTAGCAATTAATGGAGTTATAATTTAAACTCAGGTGCATTCAATCTTCAAGAACTATACCTCATTGTTGGTAAATCCTGTCAAAATCCTCTATACTGATATACTGATAAGCACATTATGATACTATGCCTCACTAACTTAAAATCCTGGCAGTTGTACCTCATTGGATTGGCTAGAGTGATTCTGATACTTCAGTTGGTTGATATTGGAGTAAGGAAATACTCCTGTAATTTTTTCATAGATAATGGAGAACTTAGCTTGCACTATCAGATATCAGACATACTCTAGTAGGAAGGCAAGATATAAATTTTCAAATGGTAGTATTAAACAATTAAGAAAACTGGTATATGTAGAATTCTAGTGTGCCCAGATTAATACCTTAAAATAGGCTTTTATATTTTCTAGAAGAACTGTTGAACAGAAGCAAAGCAATGCATGACATAAAGGACTTACAAATAATATTGGAAACATGCTTGTCATGTGCAATACAAGGCCATTTGATTCAAATATTTTTATTTAGAAAATAAAAAGATGCTTATATATTTTTAAGTTTATCCCATAATACATTTAAAATAAAGTACTAATAATGAAATTAAAAAAGTATTTGGGAGGTTAAGTCAGTTATAGTGTCAAAGTTTACAGTAGTAATTTTTGGAAACTTTTCCTCAAATTCTCTATATTTTATTGGCTCAAATACTTTTCCATTGGCTTGGAAAAGTAATATTATTTTCTACTGCAAACGTAATCAAAATTGAACATGAACATGCCTCTCCCAAGATAAATAACTGATGTTTAGCTGGTGTGTCCACACATTATCCTGACAATAGAGGAGGCCTCAGAAACAAGGTAAGCTATGTGGGGAGGTGTCACCAACTACTTCCAGCTTACACTTCATCTGTTGCTCTTGTGTTTTCACATTTGTTCTCAAATCCCATATTCTGCATTTGATTTTGATGCCTACTTTTTGTGTCTCCAGCATTGACATAGCCCACATTCCTTTTCTGTATATCAGTACCTCAACCTCTTCTACTCTACTCTCTCTTCTAGTATAATGTCCTCCTATTATGGGGAAATGACCCACTGATAGCCACATGCACCATTTGTGGGTCAGGACTGTTTAATCGTGAGTCACTTCATCCTTGAGTATTTCTATTTTAATTTTTCTGTGTAACTATGAAATAAGGTTTATTCTCTCTTATAGTGAATTGAGTCAGACAAATTAATTAAACAGCTGACTTTATAAGATATGGAGTCTTTATTGATGTGTAAACAGTGATTGGATTTTGATTCTGAAAAAACTCGTAGTGAATGCTGTTTGTTAACAGTATTACTTCAAAGAATTTTAAGAGTCCTAACAATTTTTTAAATTACACATTTGGCTCACAAACCAAATCAAATTAATTAAAAGTGTTAACTGTCATAGATTTATTTATGCAGATTTAGATGAGAAATGTTTGGTTCTATTCACATCATCTTATTAAAGATTTATAAACAGATTTTAATCAGGTTGATTGAAATGATTCAGTAAGTTAACAAAATGTTCATATACTATCCTATGTACCAGTAAGAGCACAGAGATTGTGTTTTATTGGGGTTTGGAGATGGATAATACAACACATACAACAACACTTTTGCACTTTGGATGTCATCCACAGAAATCAGAAGTCCCTACGGTTTGTATCACGGAGCTTGTAATGTGTCAACATCATTTCAAAATGTGATACAATGAAAATCATTATGTCCAAAGCAAATGTGGGCCTGTCATCATCTATAGCATAATGCATCTCACAATGAAGAAATGCGCACTATTCCTAAAAATGCTCACTATTGGTTATTACTTCCTTTAATAATTTATCCCCAAAGAAACCAAACTGTCAAAAACCATTGAGCCAGAACTGGCAGCTTGTCAGTTCTCACTGCACAGTGAAAAAAAGAGCAAACGGACACAACCCATTAGAGACCGCACCACTCTAGTTATCAATTACCATGATGCTTTATTTCAAAAGATTATTTTAGAATCACCCAAATATACAGTGATATGTTAGCCATAAGAACAACTCTTCAATATCTATTAATTTATTCTATGAACTTGTCATTTTGATTTCTGCAAGGAAGAGGAAAAAATAAATTTAAAACCATGATTACTTTCCCTATGCCTTTCAGTAGGAAAGATACCTGTAATCACATTTTTTCTATAACTTCTAAATACAGTTTATCTTCATATTATGTTTTCATATTTCTCTGCCTTATGGTCTCTAATAATTTAAGACAGACTCCCTATGTCTCCAACAACATTTAAATTGAGAGGATGACAAATCATTATTCCTCAATAACAGTGAGCTTTTTAATTTGTGAACACCAATAAGCAAACTGTAATAACATTTCAATTTAGAGGAAAGAAATATCTCTTCTCCACAATTACAGTTCTCCCTATTGGTTATTGCTTTTAAACTAGAATTCATAGCTAAATCTATAGTTTTCAGGAATAGCATTGACGCTGGTGTTTTTGATGATTTGGATAAAAGAATACACACACACACAATAACTGAGTAAAATTGCTATTCATTCCAATAATCATTATTTCTAAATAAACTATTAGAAAGCAGTCAATTGTTAATGAATTTTTCACTGTGTTTACCATAAATATGTTTTACCTAATTAGCCAGTATTTTTTAAATATAAGCCATAATGATATTTTTCCAGTCAGCTCTTATTGACACAGCCTGAGATCTGAATAGGTTAATGGAGACTGATGGTCATTAGTGCCATATAGTCCATTTTTATGCTGAAAGGACATTATAACCCAAATGAACAAATGATAGATCAGTTATCCAAAATATATGTTTTTACACAGATATAGTATTTTAGGAAAACCATTAGTATCTTAACATAAATGTTCAGTAAAATAAATAAACAAATATTTAAGGAAAAGCCATGGTATAGATTATTGGTTTTTATTTTTTTCAGTCAAAGAAATTTACTCAAGGACAAGATATATATAAATATACATACTTTTAAAGAACAGACCAGCTTTGAAATCTTTTGAGTGTTATTGCTGGTTCTTCAAGGAATAGTCTTGACTTGAGTGATATATACAAGATCATAATTGTTCGTGTGTTTTCATGCATTAAGTATTTCACTTTATTATATGTTACCCAAAGGTATCGTTATAATTTTATTTGTTATAATAAAAGTGATTATATTAGGGGGTTGTAATTTTCTCATTCTGTTAGAAACAACATAGATGACTAAAAAAAATCCATTCAGAAACTAAAGCTCAGGGGAAAAAAAACAGCCTTAACACTTTCAACTGGAGTGCTATGCTTCACCAGGGACATCGCACTATCATTCTTGATCTTAATGCATTTTTGCAACATTGTTTGCCAAGAACGAATGATCTGCTGCTAGCATTAGCCAACTCTATGCAGGAAAATACACAAAATGTCAATAGTACCTGCAATAACTCACAAAATCAGCACACACCTTTATATGCCATGGATTGGTTGGAATCAGGAAAAATACGAGTGTTGAATTTAATTAAGTACCTGAAGAGCGAGAAGCCACAGTTTCTTCTAAAACAAGTAGGCTGTAGCTCAAGATCTCCCAAAGTTTTAATATTAGGGAATGTGCTTTGTAGTTTCAAAATATTTCTTCAACCCTGAAAGCAATAAGATTAGGAACATTGTTCTATGAATAAATCTTTGTTGGTGATAACAGAATGATGTTTTCAAAATAAGCTTTCTTCAGTAAATGAGATACATGACTTTTACTCACCAATGAAACGGTAACAATGCATCCATCCTTGAAAACAGACTCCAACTGAAAATGCTAGAATTTATTATCAAATACTTATTTGATAATAAAGATTTGATAATAAATCTTTGTGAAAGAAGGAAATTCCTCCATTTCCAGATGGACAGAACAAAATCTGAGAAATGAAACATAAAATCTGGGCAATGCTAGCAAAGTGAAAATATTCATTTATAATCAGAATGCTGAACCTAATGGAGAAAAAAAGGAATGCAGAGGCTGGGAACCAGGAAGTTCCATGCTTTACCTCTTAGTTATGACCCACCTTAAAAATGTAACTCAGCCCTGGCCAGTGTGGCTCCATTGCTTGGAACCTCATCACGCACCAAAAGGTTGAAGGTTTGATTCCTGGTCAGGGCACAGACCTAGATTGGCGGTTCGATCCCTGGTCTGGACAAGTACTGGCAACTTGTTTCTCTCTCTCCCTCTCTCTCTCTCTCTAAAAAATAAATAAATAAATAAAAAGAATCAGTGAACATATCCTCAGGTGAGGATGGTAAAAAGAAAGAAAAAAGTAACTAATATTCTCCCCAAAGAGGAGCAAAATTAGTAAGATGAGACTGCCTTGGTGACTACTCTGAAAAAAAAAAATTGAAATTCTAATTTTCTATTTTTGCTCTTTTTAGAAACACCTATGATGATAGACTCATCCCCACTATCAAAGCTGCTTTTAAATAATAAACTTACATTAACAAAAACCAATGCACAGTGACACTGGGAGAACTGACATGCTCTCTCTGGAGGAAAGCAACTGCATGAGTACCCATGGCAACAGATTTCAAGACCATGGGATAATCAGGAAATCAGGGGTAAGGGAACAGATGTTGGATCGAGCACATTCAGCACAACTAATCAAACCAAGGTCAGCAGCTGGTATAAACTGTGAAGTGAAGAGATAGACTTCAGTGACAGGCTCTGAAAATGTGATCCACGGGCACATGCACATGGGTGCCTCTATGTTTAGGGGTAGCAGAAAGGGCAGTGTTCAGTTCAGTCATTTTTGCAATCCTGGACAGCAAACTGTGTTAGTGAGCATCTTCCAAAACAAAATATAATAGGTGGAAAAGTTGTATTGTCTGACAAGTAAGTATGGCTTAAATCTAAATATCTTGCTGACTATAGGCTGATATTCTTTCATTCAATCCTTGGATGAGTTTATTGGACCACATATGTACCATTTCATTCCTAGGACTATACACACTATTTTATATCTGTTCTAAACTCTGGCTTATATATATATATATATATATATATATATATATATATATATATATATATATATAGAGAGAGAGAGAGAGAGAGAGAGAGAGAGAGAGAGAGAGAGAGAGATAGAGAGAGAGAGGGAGATCGATTTCAGGCAACTCACTTTACCTAGACTGGGTTATGGTTTTCTTATTTTTAAAATGGAAGATTATCCTCCCTCAATACCCTACATAATAAAAGGGTAATATGCAAATCAACCGAATGGCAGAAAGACCAGTTGCTATGACATGCACTGACCACCAGGTGGCAGACGCTCAATGCAGGAGCTGCCACCTAGTGGTCAGTGTGCTCCGACAGGGGAAGTGCCGCTCAGCTAGAAGCTGGCTCACAAGGAGTGGGCCTAAGCTGGCAGGCAGACATCTCCCAAGGGGTCCCGGACTGTGAGGGTGCAGGCCGGACTGAGGGACCTCCCCTACCAGGGCACAAATGTTGTGCACCGGGTTTCTAGTCAAGAAAATAATTGCTTGCTTTAATATTTTTCAGTTCCTATTGTTGGTCAGTCCATGGGTAAGCTCTAGATACAGAGAGTGACATAAAGCACTACCTTCAAGAGATATATTAGCTATTTGGAGGTCTAAGATAAATATATAAAATATAAATAATACATGGTAGCTAGGACAAACCACAATATTAAAAGGGCATTCATAGTAAGTCCCTCAAGAATCAAGAGGAGGTACAAATCACCTTGGGCTGAATATGTTTAAATAGTTTTCGAAACGGAGGCTGAATGGTATGAAGGAGAAATACTTGAGCACACATTCGGAAGGGGGGGCTGATATCAGCATAGGTGTGGACTCAGATATTAAACTGTTGGCGTAAAATAAAGTCTATACAATCTAAAGGTCTTCATATATAATTTTCAAAATGTTTAAATATTCAGTCCAGATGTGCTTGTATTTTTGTCATTTGATCTTTTCACGCTGCCCACTCTCACCCTGGTATCCTATTGGAGAGAAACCCAGAATGGCATGTCATAGAGAAAGAGACGGGGGGGTACTGTTTCTCATTTGAACAGTGCATTTTTTTTTATTTGAGCTTTTTTTTCATTAGTACACTCCCTATTATTTTCAAAAACATTCCTTGCTAAAAAGAAAGTAAACTAATATCTACAGATATGCAACTTCTCATAATAAATAATTATTCTTAGCATAATTAAGAAGCTAGAAAAAATAAGAAAAGTGATTCCTGTATTTCTTTTTCTCAGAAATACCAATTCTGCATCTTGATAAAAATGCAGTGTCACTTTTTGAAAATTGTGACCCTGGATTTAAATAGGAAATGTGTGGCACATACATTCTTGTTTCAATCTCTTCATCTCTATCCGCATCTGATGTGTCAAAGTATCAAGAAAGTCTTCAGACAAAGAGAGGACAAGTGAATGAAATAAGTGCTCATAGCTTTCATCTTTCATAAACTGTCAGGAAGCACGAAGATAAGATCCAGAGGAAAGACTGACATTTTAAGGGCTCTGTCTATAAAAGGACTCCTCTGATCTTGCCATTGTTCTTTTACATTTTCTCTCTTCAAATTCTGGCAGGTATGTGATATCCCACACAGCAGCTTTTGAGAACAGAACTTGAATAATAAAACTTTGCAAGTTGAAACTTACAAAAACAAAAAAGGATTTATTTTTAACCCAGACACAGACTACATTAATTATTTTTTTCTCAATAAATCCCAGTAAAAAATAGAAAAAGAAGAAGGGAAAAAAAAACACAGGAGAAAAGCAAGAATACATATTTTGTTTCAAGGAAAATAAGAAATTTGAATTGAAAATATGTGATTGTGGCTAAAAATTAAACATAGGGATTTTTTTAACAAGATCTTTTATTTTGAAAATCATACCCCCCACCCCCAAAAAAGAAACCTACTGAAAGTAGTAAGCATAGCAAGGTTTTTCAAATTAACTGAATAGGGGAAGTCTATATAAAGGATCACAAGGATCTAATGAATAATTTTGTGCCCATAAAGAAAACAAACAAAAATATGGAAAATCTATAGCATTAACGTAAATAGTTCTCAATCTATTGAGGTCACTAATTCGGTATTACCCTCTCCTGAAGAAAAAGGTTCGCACAAGGAAATGAACAGTCTCTGATGGCTGTGTTCAGCGGAGCAAAAAGCTAACTGCGATGTCCAAATTATGATGATCTCATTTTTAAAATCAGGGGCCTCTTATCCAAGACCCCTGGAGCTGTTTATCTGTTTGATTGTTTAACTAAAGAGAAAAAAATAAAATTATAAACAGGAGCCATTGTGTCATTCTTTCCTTTCATTATGACTGGTCTAGTCTTTTCTCATCAGGCTAGTACTTCCCCCACATTCATTTTTAATAAGGCGAAAGTGTTGATTGTTACTAGCAACTGGTAATAATCGAAGCTTCCCGTTTAAGGTATTGCCTTTGGTCTGTTCTCCAGTGGCAGAGACTGAGATTCTTGTTCAAGTGGTTAAGTGAAGGGTGTTCTCAGAAGGGGAGGGCATAAACCTCCTCACCTAGGCTAGCATCAGCCTGATGCTACTGGAAGCTCCGAGCTTGAGTTGTATGAGAAAACAGGTTTCTCTGTGAGCCGAAGCCCAGCCCTTTATACTGCGTCTTGGACTGTGTCCTGTGGAGTGAGAGTGACAGGTGGAGATGGCCTGCTCTGGCTGGTGAGGCAGATGGTGTTTGGCCAGAGCACCGCTCTGGGAAAGGGAGTAGCTGTGAGCAGTGAGCAGCCAAAGAGAGACCAAGTGTGTAGGTCTCAAGGAGACCTAATGAGACTTAACTTCCCATTGCACTTTGTTATAAAGTTATTTTCTAGTCATTCGCAGGTTTCATAAAGATGATGTACTTCATCTCTTATAAACAAAATATATTCTTCCCAGATTCCCAGGGTTTGCTAATACCTTTATGTGATTTTCCATGTTCTCAATGGGACCCGGTAATTTTCATATTTTAATGTCATGTATTAGGTGACACTAGAAGGACTGTCACACAATTTTACACAGTGAAACTTCTGGTATGTTTGAGACTTATTATAGAATTTTCTGATATTTCTGGACTTCTTTGCGAAAGTCATCTTTTTTTTTTTTCTGATATTGCTTTAGGAGTTAAGTTCTATAAACGTGAGCCAAGCAATGCCACCTGAGCAGGTTGTCATATCACTTCAGAGACTACTATTTGGGAAGAAAGCATAAAAATATGTCAAAGATCCAGCTCCTAGTCTGCCTTCTCCCTTTCTAAAGAAAACCCCTGAAGAATTAAATATTCCAATGAACAACAACAGACTTTTTGAAGCTTTTAACTCCATTTCTTTTATTAAATAAAATCTATTTTTCATGCAGATCTTTAGCTTTTAACTACCAAGATTGAATTGTTTTAGAAATATTTGAAGAGAAAAAGAATAAAATGTCACAGTTTCTTCTTTTATAAGTCTTAAGTGAAAAATATTTTAGGACAGCGGAAACCTTCATCTCTAACAGAGAGTTGACATAAGTTCACTCCGCCAGTCTGTGCCTTGGACTCTAGAATAATTGTCACTAAAAATTTTTCACTGGTAACTCATTCCAGAGACTTTGCAAGTGATCTATCTACTCTTAAGTCATTGGTCTGGTTAGTGAGTCCAGGTATTTAACAGGTCATGTCAAACAGTAATAATAATAATAATACTGGCAATGCAATAAATAATAGCTAAAGTTTCCATGACATAGAATTACATCACTTTTCTAAACATTAACTCGTTTAAACTATAAAACCCAATATTTTATAGAAAAATATAGATAAGCAGAGAGAGTTTAAAGTGCTCATCTTCACTTAGTTAACAAATATTTAAGCTGAGATTGGAATCAAAGTATGGTGTTCTATAGGATTTTTTCCCTGTACATGATAGAGTTTGAAAATCTGTATCCATTAGTTAAGAAAATCAGTGGGGAAAGCCACAAATATAAGATATGATGAGGAGAGGAGAAATTGTCTAGAAATGTTAGGGGCAGAAATAAAATAGTAGAGACTAGCTATAGTTATAAGAAGTAGTAATCAAGCTCTGTTAACCATGATTGATTTATTCTGATTAAGGAAAGCATATTCTGATCTGACTGTGAGTTGTATGACCCGGGAACTGGGAGTTAACCTGGAAATGCAATCTATCCTCCTTATCCCAGGATATTATCAAGGCCTATCATTAAGGAAATATTAACAACAATGGAATCCCAAAGTGCACTACCCGCCCCTGCCCAGCCTGCCCACAATTGCTTGTTATCTGTAATCATTACAACCATTTTTATCCCATTTTGCCTACTTTCCCATGCCTGTAATATTTATTTTTTTATTTTTTTTAAATATATCACATTGATTTTTTACAGAGAGGAAGGGAGAGGGATAGAGAGTTAGAAACATCGATAAGAAGGAAGTATTGATCAGCTGCCTTCCACACACCCCCTACTGGGGATGTGCCCGCAACCAAGGTATATGCCCTTGACCGGAATCGAACCTGGGACCCTTCAGTCAGCAGCCCGATGCTCTGTCCACTGAGCCAAACTGGTTAAGGCTGTAATATTTATTTCTATTCCTTTTGCATACCCATTCTTATCCCTTTTACCGACTTCCTCACATAATCTTTGCTCTTCCTCCCAATATAAGCTGCTGGTTTATAGTGGGGTGCAGAGCAGATTTTCGTGGGTGACCTGCTGCTCTCCTATACTGCTGGCAAGATTGGAATAGATGATCATATATGATTCAACCCTGTCTCTGCTTAATTGGCTTAAGTAGTGACAGGCAGCCTGGACCCATTGGTTGACTGGTTTCAGAAAAATATGTAACAGCCATGAAGGTTGCGAGTTTCATGCAACCCACAAGGTAGAAATCCAACGTTCCATATACAGATTTCATCAACAATAGCAAATGCTT
>PVJC01025833.1:0-24459 GCA_004026665.1 Murina feae | reverse complement strand
CTCGGCTGTTGTTAGCTAGATTGTTGAGTGTACTGAGTTTTTTTATCCGTGTTTGTGAGATTGTTTCACTTTTTGTTTTTGTTTTTGTTTTTGTTTTCTTTTGTTTTTATTATTTTGTTGCCCTGTTTTCCCTCACCTCGCTTGAAATTAATGGTTGTTTATAGTTTGCATTCATCTCTAGGTACCTGTTGCTGACATTCATTAAAATTAGTGGCTGTTCTATTAGAATCTTCTCCCCATATAGTTTATTCCCCCCTTATACTTCATTCCTTTCTTTTCTCTCTTACTTTTTTCTTTTCTTTTCTCCTTTCTCAATTTCGTTTTTGCACTCTTTTTTCCCCTTCTCCCATTTTTCTTTTTTTCTTCCTCTTTCCCCTAATTGTTTTTTCTCCAGTGTACACCTTTATTTGGAGTTATTAGTATCATGAATACATCCCTGTGTTCAGTATTTCGTGCATTGTGCCTTGTTGTGCGGCATTTAGTGCCTTTATATCAATACAGGAAAGAGAGAACTACAAAACCAGACACTCAGAGAAGAGAGATCATGGGGAGACAAAGACACAGTCCGCATATAAAAGAGAAACAGGCATCACCAGAAAAGGGAGTAAATTAAATGGAGGCAACCAACTCATCAGAGAAGGAATTCAGAGAAATGGTCATAAGGTGGTTGAGAAGAATGGAAGACAAATTCAGCAATATGTGTAAGAACCAAGAGGAAATGATGAAGAAACAAGATGAAATGAAAAGTGACTTCACTACTCTGAAGAACATCAACAGTAGACTAGATGAAGCAGAGGATCACATCAGTGAGCGAGGAGACAAGATAGGAAAAAATACCAAAGCAGAGCAGCTTCCAAAAAAAATAAAATAAAAAGCAGGAGGAGAGGCTAAGAAAACTTTGGGATAACACAAAAAGAAACAATATCTGTGTAATAGGGGTGCCAGAAAGAGGGGAAACTGAGCAAGGAATAAGAAGCTTGTTTGAAGAAATAATGAGAGAAAACTTCCCTGATACTGGGAAGAGAAAACTAGTACAAATCCAAGAAGCTTACAGAGTCCCAAACAAAAAGAACCCTAAAAGACCAATGCCAAGGCTCATCATAATTAAATTGGCAAACACCAGTGACAAAGAATTTTAAAAGCAGCCAGAGAGAGACAGAAAGTTACCTACAAAGTATCCCCCATCAGATTAGCGACTGATTTCTCAACAGAAACACATCAGGCAAGAAGGGAATGGAATGAAATATACAAAGTCATGCAAAGGAAGTGTCTGAATCCAAGAATACTATACCCAACAAGGCTATCAATCAAAATTGAGGATGAAATTAGGAGTTTCACAGACAAAAGAGGACTGAGGGTGTTTGATACCACCAAACCAGTAATGCAAGAAATGTTAAAGTGTCTGTTTTAAAAAGAAAAAGGAAAAAAAGGAAATGAATAAGGAACACAGGGATAAAGAATAAAAATGGTGACAAACAATTATCTATCAATAATAACTTTAAATGTGAATGGATTAAATGCCCCAATCAGAAGACATAGGGTAACTGAGTGGATAAGAAAACATGACCCATATATCTGCTGTCTACAGGAAATTCACCTCAGAAAAAAAGATGCACACAGACTGATGGTGAAGGAATGGAAAAAGCTTTTTCAGGCGAATGGAAATGAAAAGAAAGCTGGGGTAGCAGCACTTATATCTGACAAGTTAGATCTCAAAGTGAAGGACATAAAAAGAGATAAGGAAGGCCACTTCATAATACTAAAAGGAGCAATCCAACAAGAAGAAATAACTCTGGTAAACATATACTCACCTAAAAAAGGAGCACCCAAATACATAAAAAGTCTTCTGCAGGATATCAAGGGAGAGATTGACAGCAACACAATTATAGTGGAGGACTTTAATACCCCAATATCACCATTGAACAAATCCTCTAAACAAAATATCAGCAAAAAAACATCATTCCTAAATGACTCGCTAGCTCAGAAGGAACTACTTGATATCTTCAGAACACTTCACCACAAACCCACAGAATATACATTCTTCTCAAGTGCACATGGGACATTCTCAAAAATAGACCCTATATTGCGTCACAGGAAAAGTCTCTTCAAATTCAAGAAGATAGAAATCATATCGAGCCTCTTCTCAAATCACAATGGCATAAAACTAGAAATCAACTAAAATAAAAACAATCTACAAAAATCAAGCACATGCAGACTGAATAGCATGCTATTAAACAATGACTGAGTTACCAGAGAGATCAAAGGTGAAATAAAAAACATCAGGGCAATGAATGACAATGAAAACACAACAATCCAAAAACTATCCTACACAGCGAAAGCAGTCTTGGGCGGGAAGTTCATAGCTCTACAAGCTTAGTGCAAAAAACAAGAAACAATGATAATAAATTACATATACTGACAACTCAAAGATTTAGAAAGAGAGCGACAAGCAAAACCCAGTGTAAGCAGAAGGAAGGAAATAATAAAGATGAGAGCAGAGATAAACAACACAGAGACCTAAATAAATAAATAAATAAATAAATAAATAAATAAATAAATAAATACAATACAATACAATACAATACAATACAATACAATACAATACAAAAGATCAACAAAACCAAGAGCTGGTTCTTTGAAAGGATAAACAAGATTGATAAACATCTAGGCAAGCTCACCAAGAATCAGAGAGAGCACCCAAACAAACAAAATCAGCAAAGAAAGAGGAGAAATAACAACAGACTACACGGAAATACAAAGCATTGTTAAAAAATACTATGAACAACTCTATTCCAACAAACTGGACAACCTGGAGGAAATGGACATATTCCTAGAAAAATAAAACCTTCCAAAACTCAATCAAGAAGAATCTAAAAGTCTCAACAGGCCAACAACTATGGAAGAAATTGAATCAGTAATCAAAAAGCTTCCAGCGAACAAAAGCCCGGGACCAGACGGCTTTACAGGGGAGTTTTACCAAATATTCAAAGAAGAACTAAAACCTATCCTCCTCAGACTATTCCAAAAAAGTCAAGAGGAAGGACTACTATGAAGCTCATTCTATGAACCCAGCATTGCCCTAATACCAAAACCAGATAAAGACAACACAATGAAAAAAATTACAGGCCAGTATCCCTCATGAACATAGATGCCAAAATCCTAAACAAAACCCTAGCAAATCGGACCCAACAGTACATCAGAAAGATCATACACCACGACCAAGTAGGATTTATCCCAGGGATGCAAGGATGGTACAATATCTGCAAATCAATAAACGTGATACATCACATAAACAAATTGAGAGATAAAAATCACATAGTCATATCAATTGATGGAGAAAAAACATTTGACAAAATCCAATATCCTTTTTTGATAAAAACTCTCAGCAAGTTTGGAATAGAAGTATCATACCTCAACGTAATAAAAGCCATATATGACAAACCCACAGCCAACATCATACTCAATGGGTAAAAACTAAAACCATTTCCCCTTAGGACAGGAATAAGACATGGATGACCACTCTCACCACTCCTGTTAAACATAGTATTGGAAGTATTCACCATTGCAATTAGAGAAGAAGAAGAAATAAAAGGCATCCAAATTGGAAAAGAAGAAGTAAAACTGTCCCTATTCGCAGATGACATGATATTCTACATAAAAAACCCTAAAAACTCCATCAAATACTTATAAGACTTAATAAATGAATTTGTCAATGTAGCAGGATACAAAATTAACGCCCAGAAATCTATGGCATTTCTATAAACCAATAGTGAATTTACAGAAAGAGAGACTAAAAAAGCAATCCTATTTACCATTGCACCAAAAATATTAAGATACCTAGGAATAAACTTAACTAAGGAGGTAAAAGACCTCTACTCAGAAAACTGCAGGACATTGAAAAAAAAAAGAGATAGAGGAAGACATAAACAGATGGAAGAACATACCATGTTCATGGATTGGAAGAATCAATATCATTAAAATGTCCATAACCATCCAAAGAAATTTATAAATTCAATGCACTCCTCACCAAAATGCCAATGGCATATTTGATGGACGTAGAACAGACTCTTCAAAAATTCATCTGGAATATGAAAAGACCCAGAATAGCTGCAGCGATTCTGAGAAAGAAGAACAAAGTAGGTGGGATCTCAATACCAGATATCAAGCTGTATTACAAAGCCACAGTGCTGAAAACTGCCTGGTAGTGGCATAAGAATTGACATATAGATCAATGGAACAGAATAGAGAACCCAGAAATTGACCCGAACCAATATGCTCAATTAATATTTGAGAAAGGAGGCAAGAACATACAATTGAGTAATGACAACCTCTTCAACAAACGGTGTTGGGACAATTGGACAGATATATGCAAAAAAATTAAACTAGACCACCAACTTACACCATACAAAAAACAAACTCAAAATGGATAAAGCACTTAAATGTAAGATGGGAAACCATAAAAATTCTAGAGGGATTTAAAGGCAACAAAATCTCAGACTTATGCTGAAGCAATGTCTTCACTGATGCAGCTCCTAGGGCATTGGAAACTAAAGGGAAAATAAACAAATGGGACTACAGCAAAATAAAAAGCTTCTTAACAGCAAAAGAAACCATCAACAAAACAACAAGAAAGCACACTGCATGGGAGAACATATTTGCCAATGTTATCATCGATAAAGGTTTAATCTCCAACATTTATAGGGAACTAATACAACTTTATAAAAGGAAGATAAACAATCCAATCATAAAATAGGCTGAAGACCTAAATAGACACTTTTCAAAGTGGACATTCAGAAAGCCAAGAGATGCAAATTAAAACAACAATGAGGTACCATCTCACACCTGTCAGAATGGCTATCATTAACAAATCAACAAATGACAAGTGCTGGAGAAGATGCAGAGAAAAAGGAACCCTTGTGCACTGCTGGTGGGAATGCAGATTGGTTCAGCCACTATAGAAGACAGTATGGCATTTCTTCAAAAAATTAAAAATGGAACTGCCATTTGACCCAGTGATCCCACTTCTAGGGATATATCCCAAGAAGCCAGAAACACCAATCAGAAAGGATATATGCATCCTTATGTTCATAGCAGCACAATTTACCATAGCTAAGATTTGGAAACAGCCTAAGTGCCCATCAGCAGATGAATGGATTAGAAAACTGTGGTACATCTACACAATGGAATACTATGGTGCTGTAATAAAGAAGGAATTCTTACCATTTGCATCATCATGGATGTAACTGTAAAGCATTATGGTTAGTGAAATAAGCCAATCAATGAAAGAAAAATACCACATGACATCATTCATCTATGGATAATAAAGACCATTATAAACTGATAAAGAAAAATTAGATTCAGAGGCAGAACAGCATTGAACAGACTATCAAACTACAGCTGGAAGGCCCGGGAACGTGGGGTTGGGGAGGGGATAGACATGAACCAAAAGACTTGTATGCATGCATATAAGCATAATTAATGGACAGAAGACACTGGGTAGAAATGGTGGAAGAGGAAAAATGGAGACTTATTTAACACTTTGTGATACTTTAAGCAATAAAACAAAAATTAAAAAAAAATAAAAAATGAAAAAAATATTGTATTTACAGACCAGAATTAAACATATAAGAATATAAGAACAGAATGTTTTAAGTCCCAATTTCAATGTCCAACAATTCTGATTTCAAGTTTCAATGTCCAATAGTTCTGAGTGGTGAAAAAATGGTGGCAATGCAGGTCCAATCTTCTCTGGTTTGGTCCTTGACAACCTGCTGCAATGCACAGCTGCTGACTGCTAGCATGGCAAAGCGTAGTCAGGCATCTTCCATCCCTGGATTGTTTTTCCTCTTGTCTTCACAGCTGGAGCATTCCTGATAATTCCTAACTGTTGCAGAAATCCACATGGTCTTAGAGTTGTTTTCTGAATATATACAAACATATTCTCGAGCAAAAGTTAATAAAGTGATCTTTTATATAAATTTTACTTGGGATCCTTTTAAATCTTGCCCAAATGATTTTCCTTTGGCTTATTTTGACACCATGTATGTTTTTCATGTGTGTCTTGCTGTTAGCATTACAAATGAAGATTAATTTTTCAAAGTAAAAATATTTTCTAGATGTAATTTAGTTACAGGATATTTTTCCTTACAGTGTGTTTTTCCACTACCCCTATTTTTTATTTAATTATTAGGAGGCTTTTTGGAAATTTTTTATAATGCAGTCTAGATAACTTTAAATTTTAATTTTTTTGCACAAAAATATGACTGCTTTCGGTTCATTGCTTGTTAAGCAATTTTACTATGAAATTAACTACCAATAGAAATTTTGGTTGATACTTTAGGAACAGCTTTTTGTACAATAAAATTTCCTTGAACATTTACTTATTTCAATTAACAACAATTTTAGTTTACACTGCAAATTTAAATGGAAAGGATTATTTTGCATCCTTGAGAAGGCCCTGTGCATTTCTGGTTCTAGAATGGATTTAGATAGGGCAGCTGCTATCAGCCAAGTCTCTGTTATCTGAGTCCTGATCTGTGCTGGGCCAAGTTTCTCTATGTTGCCTGAGTTCCAATCTGAGATGGGCCAAGTCTCTGTATGTTGCCTAGGTCTCAATCTGAGCTGGGCATGGGAAGTGGGAAGCTGCCTTGGGGGCAGGAGACCTCCCTCAGAAGGGGCAAGTGTTTAAGCCCCTGCATTGTTCTGGGGGGTGAGGATCTCTGCTCCACCTCTGTTGACCCCTAAGTTCTCTCCTAATAGCCCTTATGTGACTGTGCCTGTCTTAAGTTGTTCTTTCCCTGAGGAATCTTACCCATCCTAGCTAACCAGCCAACCTCTGGGGCCAAGAAGGGTGATGTGAGGTTCAGTTCTGTCTCCTTGGTAGCCTATGCCCCTGTGGCCTCCACACCCAGCAACTGCCTTGGGATCCGCTCACCTGCTGCGGGGCCCCAGCATTGATCACATATCTTAGGAAACCCAGGTTTCTTCTCCAGGGAGGACCCAGCTCATGCCATTGGGCGAGAGACAGATTCATGGTACCAGCCACCATGAGGCTTCAACCTCAGTATGAACAGAGCATTCAGGCAACAACTGTGGGCAATTGAATTGTGAGAAGAGGGACTCTCTTGGTAAAAGGGGCAAGAGAGGCCAATATAGAATGCTCAAGTGCCTTCCCAGGGGACCTTCCACACAGTGGAAGGGATTAAATTCTTTCATGTCCTTATTAAATTGTTGCCAAACATTAAAAGAATAAGTTTGTAAGTTTGTTTGGGATAAATGTACAATATGCTATTGTAAAACATCAAAAATTATTAATGACATTATAGAATAATATCATGTAAGGATATTCTTTGCTCTAGGCCATCACAATTCAATTTTAAACTGGCTATCAATTTCTTTTTGTATGTATAACACCTCTTATTTCCACCTGTTACTGAAGCATGTAGCTGATTTTTTATATCCATATACTGTCCCAGTCCTGCCAGCAGTTCATAAGTTATTTGAGCATTTGGCCCTCCACTTGCCCCAGCTTGCTCTTGACATTTTTCCAAAAATTCTCCCTTCTATATTAAATAATCTCCTCTATCCAGAGTTGCAGGAGCTAGAGAGTACCAATCAGAAGTCGCTAAGAATGCTTCAGAAATATTATTCATAATTGCTCCTGTAAAAGGAACCATTGGACCATTTTGAACAATGAAAAGTTCTAGCAAACGCAATATTGTGTTTCCCATGGAAATTTCAAATTTTGACCAACTTTTTGACAAACACTCAAGATCTAATGTACCTTTTTCAGGAAACCAAGGGTTAATTTCTATAACATCAAACAAAAACTATAAAAGAATACCTTCTGAAACCTAATTCCTTAAGCATACAAACCAAAATTCTAATTCTTCCCTGGTTAGCCTGGCTGACAAAGATGTTCCCACCCTACTTACAGATCTGGTTTCTGTAGCTGGCCATGGGCTTTTTGCATATGGTGAAATTCCCTCACCTTTTTTCAGTGAATTTTCCACACCTTCTCTTGGGATATTTTCCTTCGCTCTAGATGGAAAATATCTGCTCCTTCCAGAAGCCTGAGTTAGGCGCCAGATGTGGGAGCCCCTTACACGTCCAGCATGTTTCAGGGTTCCTATTCAGGGTTCGAGTTCTGGAGGAGGTCGCACAAAAAATGAAGAGAGACTAGAAGAGAATCAATTTGGAAACTGGGGGACCAGATGTGGAGTCTACCTCTAGTGGGTGAGACTGCCCACTGGTGCTTGGGCCTCACCAGCCTTTTATTGAGTCTCTTGAAA
The DNA here is from genome assembly GCA_004026665.1 of Murina feae. Lineage (NCBI taxonomy): Eukaryota > Metazoa > Chordata > Mammalia > Chiroptera > Vespertilionidae > Murina > Murina feae. Next base: position 16,168 of record PVJC01025833.1, on the reverse strand, counting down.
AAACAAACATATCCTTAGGGAGGAAATTCCAAGCAAGAAATTACATGTAATTAACAGGTGGGGGTTTGCTATAATTAACAATGTTTCAACTTATAGCTCTGACCTTTCAGAGCAACCAAGGTTGCTGAAAACAATCAATTTCCAACATCAAAACAATCAGTTTCCAGAATATGTCTCTTGGCCATTTGTATGTCCTATTTGGAGAAGTGTCTATTCAGGTCCCCTGCCCATTTTTTAACTGAATTGTTTGTCTTCTTTTGTTGAGTTGTATGAGTACTTTATATATTTTGGAAATTTAATCCCTTATCTAATCTAATAAAAGAGTAATATGCTAATTGTGTCACTGCTACATCCCAAGCCACGCACACGAGCCAATCAGAGTGACTATATGCAAATAAAACCAACGAAGACGGCAGCTGGCAGCCACAGAGCTAGAGAAAACAGGAGGCTTCCTTGCCCTGATGATGGAGGAAGCTGCCTGCCTAGCAGGCTGTGGCCTTTGCTCAAGGCAACAAAATTTCAATTATAGAAGATAAATAAACCCCAGATAACTGCAGTCAGCCAGCCTCGTTGGAAGCTTGGATGGCTGGGGGCTGTGGTTAGCTTTCAAACAGCCATCAGCCCCTCACCCAGGATGACCCCACCCTCATGGAATGAGGTTCCCTGCTGGAGGGTTTGGCCAGCCTGAAAACAGCCATCAGTCCCTCACCCTTAAGGGACTGTGGCCAGTCTGAAAATGGCCCTCATCCCTCACCCACGCTGGCCAGGAACCCCATTGGAACCCCCACCCTGATCTGAGACACCCTTCAGGGAAAACCAGCCAGCCCCCACCCATGCACCAGGCCTCTATCCTTTATAATAAAAGGGTCATATACAAATTGACCCTAACAGCATAACCACTGGGAATGACTGGTCACTATGACACAAACTGACCACCAAAGGGCAGACACTCAATGCAGGAGCTGCCCCTGGTGGTCAATGCACTCCCACAGGGAGAGCTCTGCTCAGCCACAGCCAGGCTGATGGCTGCTCATATAGCAGTGGTGGTGGGAGCCTCTCCTGCCTCCTCAGCAGCACTAAGGATGTCCAACTGCAGCTTAGGCCTGCTCTGTGCTGGCAAGTGGACATCCCCCGAGGCCTCCCGGGCAGCCAGAAGGATGTCTGACTGCCAGCTTAGACCCATTTGCCCAGGATGTGGGCCTAAGCCAGCAGGTGGACATCCCCTGAGGGGTCCCAAACTGTGAGCAGGCACAGGCCAGGCTGAGGGAGCCTCCTGAATGCGCAAATTTTTATGCATCTGGCCTCTAGTCAGATGTATAATTGGAAAATATGTTCTCCCATACAGTGGATTCCCTTTGCTTTTTGATGCTAGTTCCTTTTCCTGTGCAGAAGCTTTTCATTTTGATGTAATTCCATTTCTTTATTTTCCCTTTGTTTCTCTTGCCCTAGGTGATATATATGTGAAAAGTCTGTTTCATAAGATATCTTGTATTTTGTTGCCTATATTTTCTTCTTAGACTTTTATGGTTTAATGGCATTTAAGACTTTTATCATTTTTTTTTTAGTTCGTGTCTTTTTATTGCTCAGAAGTAGTAAGAAGTCTTATTTTATTAATTTTTAAATCATTATCTTGTTTTTAATATTCTTTCTTCAATGTATGTATAGGTCATATGTCCTTTTTTAATTTTTTTCTTTATTACTCAAGGTGTTATAAATGTGTCCTCATCTCCCAAGAACCCCCAACCCTCCCCTCCACTCATGCTCTCATTACCCTGTTGTCTGAGTACGTAGGCTTGGCTTATATGTATGCATACAAGTCCTTTGGTTGATATCTCCCCCTCCACCCCCCTCCCCCACCCTCCCTCCGGGGATCAAGAGACTGATCGCTGATTCTCTGAATCGAGATCTGATCCTGTCCATCAGTCTATGTTGTTCTCTGTATTCCACAAATGAGTGAGATCATATGATATTTATCTATCTCTGACTGGCTTATTTCACTTAGCATAATGCTCTCCAGTTCCATCCATGCTGCTGCAAAGGGTAAGAGTTCCTTCTTTTTTACAAGGGCATAGTATTCCTTTGTGTAGATGTACTACAGTTTTCTAATCCATTAATCTGCAGATGTGCACGTAGGCTACCTCCAAATCTTAGCTATGGTAAATTGTGCTTCTATGAACATAGGGATGCATATATCCTTTCTTATTGGTGTTTCTGGTTTCTTGGGATATATTCCTACAAGTGAGATCGCAAGGTCAAATGGGAGTTCCATTTTTAACTTTTTGAGGAAACTCCATACTGTCTTCCATAGTGGCTGCACCAGTCTGCATTCCCACCAGCAGTGCATGAGGGTTCCGTTTTCTCTGCATCCTCTCCAGCACTTGTCATTTGTTGATTTGTTGATGATAGACATTCTTACAGTTGTGAGATGGTATCTCATTGTTTTGATTTGCATTTCTCAGATGATTACGGACTTTGCGCAAGTTTTCTTATGTCTCTTGGCTTTCTGAATGTCCTCTTTTGAAAAGTGTCTATTTGGGTCCTTTGCTATTTTTTGATTGGATTGTTTATCTTCCTTTTGTTAAGTTGTATGAGTTCCCTATAAGTGGTAGAGATTAAACCTTTATCGCTGATAACATAGGCAAATATGTTCTCCCATGCAGTGGGCTTTCTTCTTGTTTTGTTGATGGTTTCTTTAGCTATGCAGAAACTTTTTATTTTAATGTGGTTCCATTTGTTTATTTTCTCTTTAGTTCCCAATTCCCTAGTAGCTGTATTGGTGAAGAAATTGCTTTGGCATATGTCTGAGATTTTGTTGTCTTAAATTTCTCTAATATTTTTATGATTTCCTGTCTTACATTTAAGTCCTTTATCCATTTTGAGTTTATTTTTGTGTATGGTATAAGTTGGTGGTAGTTTTATTTTTTTGCATGTATCTGTCCAATTTTCCCAACACCATTTATTGAAAGACTGTCTTGAATTCATTGTATGTTCTTAGCTCCTTGGTCAAATATTAATTGAGCATATTGGTTCACCTTGATTTCTGAGTTCTCTGTTCTATTCCATTGATCTATATGTCTGTTCTTGTACCAGTACCAGGACGTTTTGAGAACAGTGGCTTTGTAATACAGCTTGATATCTCGTATTGAGATCCCACCTACTTTGTTCTTCTTTCTCAGGATTGAGCAACTCGGGGTCTTTTTTTATTACACATTAATCTTTGGAGAGTCCATTCTAGATCTGTGAAATATGCTGTTGGTATTTTAATGGGGAGTGCATTGAATTTATAGATTGCTTTCGGTAGTATGGACATTTTAATTATATTGATTCTATCAATCCATGAACATGGTATGTTCTTCCATCTGTTCATGTCTTCCTCTATATATTTTTTAAACATCCTATAGTTTTCTGAGTAGAGGTCTTTTTTCCTCTTTAGTTAAATTTATTCCTAGGTATCTTAATATTTTTAGTGTGATGGTAAATGGGATGGCTTTTTTAGTCTCTATTTCTGTAAGTCCACTATTGGTGTAGAGATATGTCAGAGATTTCTTGGCATTAATTTTGTATCCTGCTACATTGCCGAATTCATTTATTAAGTCTAATAATTTTTGGATGGAATCTTTAGTGTTTTCTAAGTACAGTATCATGTCATCTGTGAATAATGAGTTTTACTTCTTCTTTTCCAATTTGGAAGCTTTTTATTTCTTCTTGTCTAATCACAATGGCTAGTACTTCCAGTACTGTGTCGAACAGGAGTGGTGAGAATGGGCATCACTGTCTTGTTCCTGTTTTTATGGGAAATGGTTTTAGTTTTTGCCCATTGAGTATGATGTTGTCTGTGGGTTTGCCATATATGGCTTTTATTATGTTGAGTTATGATCCTTGTATTTCAACCTTGCTGAGAGTTTTTATAAAAAATGTGTGTTCGATTTTGTCAAATGCCTTTTTTGCATCAGTTGACATTAGAATGTGATTTTTATCTCTCAATTTATTTATTTGATGTATAGTATTTATTGATTTGCAGATATTGTACCATTCTTGAATCCCTGGGAAAAAATACCACTTGGTCATGGTGTATGATCTTTCTGATGTACTGCTGCATCTAAATTGCTAGGATTATGTTGAGGATTTTGGCATCTATGTTCATGAGGTATATTGGCTTGTAATTCTTTTTCATTGTGTTGTCTTCATCTGGTTTTCATAATAGGGTAATGCTGGCTTCATAGAATGAGCTTGGAAGTGTTCTCTCCTCTTCAATTTTTTGGAATAGTCTTAGAAGGATAGGTTTTAGTTCTTCCTTGAGTATTTGGTAAAACTCCCCTGTGAAGCCATCTGTAACCGAGCTTTGGTTTGCTGGGAGGTTTTTGATTACTGCTTCAATTTCTTTCATAGTTTTTGAAATATTGAGATTTTAGATGATCCCTATTGAGTTTTGTAAGATTTTATTTTTCTAGGAATATGTCCATTTCCTCCAGGTTTTTCAGTTTGTTGGAATAGAGTTGTTCATAGTATTTTTCAACAATGCTTTGTATTTCTGTGTGGTCTGTTGTTATTTCTCCTCTTTCTTTACTGATTTTGTTTGTTTGGGTCTTCTCTCTTTGCTTCTTGGTGAGCTTGGCTAGAGGTTCATCAATCTTGTTTATCCTTTCAAAGAACCAGCTCTTGGTTTTCTTGATCTTTTTATTGGGTTTTTTTCCTCTATGTTGTTTAACTCTGCTCTGATATTTATTATTTCCTTACTTCTACTTACAATGGGCTGTACTTGTTGCTCTCTTTCTTACTCTTTGAGTTCTAGAGTTAGGTAACTTATTATAATTGTTTCTCTTTCTCTTTTTTTGCAGTAACCTTGTAGAGCTATGAACTTCTCTCTCAAGACTGCTTTTACTGTGTCCCATAGGTTTTGGATTGCTATGTTTTCATTGACTTTTTTCCCCATGATGTTTTTTATTTCTTCTTTGATCTCTCTGGTAACCCTATCATTGTTTAATAGCGTGCAATTTAGTCTTCTTGTGTGTGTTTTTTATTGTAGTTGATTTCCAGTTTTATGCCATTGTGATTTGAGGAGATGCTTGATATGATTTCTGTCTTCTTTAATTTGAAGAGACTTGGCCTATCTTTGAAAATTACTCACATACACTTGAGTAGAATCAATATTCTGTGTTTTTTTGGTAAAGTGTCCTGAAGCTATCAATTAATTCCACCTGATGTAGTGACTCATTTAGGATTGATATTTCTTTGCTGAGTTTTTGTTTAGAGGTTTTGTCCAATGGTGATAGTAGGGTATTAAAGTTCCCTACTGTGATTGTATTGCTGTCAACCTCTCCTTGATATTTTGATGCAGAAATTTTTTATGCATTTGGGTGCTCCTATATTGGGTGTGTATATGTTTACCAGAGTTATTTCTTCTTGTTGTATTGATCCCTTTAATATTATGAAGTGGCCTTCCTTATCTCTTTTTATGTCCTTTACTTTGAGATCTAATTTGTCAGATATAAGAATTGCTGCCCCAGCTTTTTTTTTCATTTCCATTCACCTGAAAAACATTTTTCCATCCCTTCCCCATCAGTCTGTGTGCATCTTTTTTTCTGAGGTGGGTTTTCTGTATTCATCAGACATATGGGTCTTGGTTTCTTATCCATTCAGTTACCCTTTGCCTTTTTATTCAGGCATTTAATCCATTTACATTTAAAGTTATTATTGATACATACTTGTTTATCACCATTTTTATTCTTTACCCCTGTGTTCCTTCTTTGTTTCTTATTTTTTTCTTTTTTCAGCAGACCCTTTAGCATTTCTTGCATTGTTAGTTTGGTGGTAATAAACTCCCTTAGTTCTTTTTTGTCTGTGAAGCTCATGATTTCACCCTCCATTTTGATTGGTAGCGTTGCTGGGTATAGTATTCTTTGATTCAGACCCTTCCTTTGCATGACTTTTTATATTTCATTCTATTCCCTTCTTGCCTGATATGTTTCATCCCCCACTAGTCTGATGGGGGATCTTTTGTAGGTAACTTTCTGTTTCTCTCTGGCCGCTTTTAAGATTCTTACTTTTAGGCTCCTGTTTGCCATTTTAATTATAATGTGCCTTGGGGTTCTTTTTTTTGGACTTTGTGAGCTTCTTGGATTTGTGTGAGTTTTTTCTTCTCCATATCAGGGAAGTTTTCTGTCATTATTTCTTCAAACAAGTTTTCTATTCCTTATTCAGTTTCCTCTCCTTCTGGTACCGCTATTATGTGGATGCTGTTTCTTTTTGTGTTGTCCCAAAGTTCTCCTGCTTTTAAATTTTTTTTGGAAGCTTCTCTCTTTGGATATTTTTTCCTACCATGTCTTCTAGCTCACTGATGCCATCCTCTGCTTCTTCTTGTCTACTGTTGATGCTTTATATTGAGTTCTTCATAACAGTGATGTCATTTTTCATTTCTACTTGGTTCTTCTTCATTTCCTTTTGGTTCTTACACATATTATTGAATTTGTCTTCCATTATTTTCATCCTCCTTATATCCATTTCTCTTCATTCTTTCTCTGACAAGTTGCTTGCCTCCATTTCATTTACTTCCTTTTCTGGTGATGCCTGTTTTTCTTTCATATGTGGGCTGTTTCTTTGTCTCCCCATGATCTCTCTTCTCTGTGTGTCTGGTTATGTAGTGCTCTCTCTCCTGCTCTGGGAAAAGGAGCAGGAAATGACCATCTATTCTGCTGCCATTTTTTCACCCTGTGTGCAGTTTTGTTTTCTGTAAATAAGTGTTTCCCACATTTGTTTTTGTTGGTTTGTTTAGTGGTTCTGGCAAGGACTTTCATTACAATAAGAAAGAAGAGGTAATGGTAGTTAGATTTCTACTGTTCCTATTTCTGGAAGATATTACTTTTAATATTTCATCATTAGTATGATGTTTTATGCAGCCCCTATTATCATTTATTTCATTGAAAAAGTTCCCTATTACTTTTATTGTCTGCTGAGAGTTTTTATTGTAAAACACATTTTAAATTTTTACCAAGTATGTTTTCTACTTAATGACATGCTTACATGGTTTTCTTCCTTAATCTTTTTATGTGGTAAAGAACATGGACTTTTCCTAATAGTAAACCAACTTGCATTTTCTAGTATAAATCAAACTTGATATTCTTTTTAGCAAATTATCAGATACTGTTTCCTTTTTAAATTAAAATTATGTTTCTAATAGAAAATGACTATTAGGGAAATTAAAGGAAAACTACAATGAGATATCACCTCACACCTGTTAGGATGGTAATTTTCAACAAGACAAGTAATAAGGAGTATTGTGGAGAAAAAGAAACCTTCATTCACTGCTGGTGGGAATATAAACTGGTAAAGCCACTATGGAAAATAGTGTAGAGGTCCCTCAAATCACTAAGAAGAGAGTTATTATACAATCCAACAAGCCTTTTTTTAGGTATCTACCTGGAAAATTTGAAAATTGCTTTTCAAAGATGCATGCACCCCTATGTTCATTGCAGCATTATTCATGGTGGCCAAGAATGGAAAAAAAAACTAAAGTTTCCTTTGATAAATGATTGGATAAAGAAGATGTGATACATATATACAACTAGGGGCCTGGTGCACAAAGATTTGTCCCTCAGCCCAGCCTGTGCCCTCTTGCAGTTTGGGACCCCTCAGGGGATGTCCACTTGCTGGCATGCCTGGCCTGCCTGGGTGAGGGGCTGATGGCTGTTTTCAGGCTGGCCAAGCCCTCCAGTGGGGACCCTCACCCCACTGGGGTGCCTGGCCACCCTGGATGAGGGGCTGATGGCTGTTTGCAGGCTGACTAAGCCCCCCAGTATGGACCCTCACCACAGTGGGGTGTGGCCAGCCTGGGTGACAGGCTGAGGGGAGTTTTCAGGCTTTCAGGCTGCCCACAGCTCCCATTGACCCAACATCCCAGCATCGTTGGATGGAAGCAGGTTTCTGGGGTTTATTTATCTTCTATAATTGAAACTGTTGCTTTAAGCTGAGGCCTAGGCAGGTAACGAAGCCTCCTGTTGGCTTCAGCTCTGTGGCTTCTATAATTGAAAGAATGTTGCCATGAGCAGACCAAGGCCTAGCTGGCCTAGGCAGACAGTTTACTCCTGGTGCAATGGAAGCCACCTGTTTACTCCAGCTCCATGACTGCTGGCCTCCATCTTGGCTGGGTTAATTTGCATACAGCCTCTCTGATTGGCTGGTGGGCGTGGCTTAGGCATCCCAAAGAAATGATCAATTTCAATATTACTCTTTCATTAGATTAGATGGAATACTAGTCAGCCATAAGAAAAGATGCTATTTGTGACATGGATGCACCTTGAGAAAATAATACTAAGCAAAATAAGTCAGTCAGGGAAAGAACAATATGATTTCAGCAGTATGTGCTATATAAAACTGAAACTCATAGACACAGACAACAGTATGTTCTTTACCAGAGGGAAGGGGTGTGAAAAAGTAGTAAAGGATAAAAAGAGCCAAATATATAGTGACTGAAGATGATTTGACTTTGCATAGTGGGCACAAAAGGCAATATACAGACCAAGTATCATAAATCTACACTTGGAAACAAATGATCTTATTAATCAGTCACCTCAATAATTTTATTTAAAAAGAAAATAGCTATTTTTAAAAATATTTTCATTATTGTATTTTTTATATGATAGTTATATTAGACTCATAAAATGTGGTGAGGAATATGTCTTCTTTTATCTGTTTTCTGATTACTTAAAGTTGGAATAATCTGGGAACCCACACTATATTGTAGAGGGGAGCAATGGAGGTCAGAGGTGCAGCCACACTAACACCCAGACCAACCTTTGACACCACACCCCCAGACTTGTGAAGGGAGCCATTTGCAGCCATAACCCATGTGGAACCACCACTGTGGCCCACCAGGGAGCAGTACAGTACCATGCTGCAGGTCTGAGACATCTGCAGTGAGTGCATGCTGGAGAGACCACCCAGGGTGATCCTCCTAGACAGAGCTCAAACTCAGCATTCCAGGATCCAGTGCTACAGGTCCAGATGTTGTGAGTGCAAGCCAGGGGTACCCCAGGCCTGCACAATCCCAAGTCCCAGTACAGAGCCACAGACCAGTATGTGCCCTGCTCCTGGCACAGACAGAGTTTTTGGGTGTACACATGCTCTGTCTCCAGGCATGAACAGAGCCTTCAGCCAAAGCAGCCTCCACCCCCTGGCATGGGCAGAGTCTCAGGGCCAGTGAAGGCTCCTCCATCTGGTACAGACACAGCCTTCAGGCCAGTGTGCCATACTCCCAACCCAGATCAGAGCTGTTGGTGTGACCTGGTGTGCCCAGCCACAGTTCATGGGACCATGCTACATGTGCATAGCAAGATAGCCTTAGGGTGACATCCTGCCTTGGGTGCCAGGGTTGCTCAGTGAATTGCACGCTACAGGGCTCTAGGCCTTCACAGGGAGTTGAACATCAGAGGACTGGGGATTTGCCCTTACTGACCCAAAGAATCTGAAGTGAACAATTGATAGGATAGAACTGTGGTAGAATAGGGTACAACTCACAGCAGAGACAATAAAAGAATGAAAATCAAGGCAGACTCAGCTTCTGGTGCAGTGAGTCCATGATCATTGAACCATTAGGAGCTGCAATGCCTCAGACCCCAAGCAGAAAGCCAAGGGTCAGAAAGAGACAGCAAAAGTGAGAGAGACAAACAACATGCAAAAATAATCACCAGAAAAGGAACCAAGTGAAATAGAAGCAAACAATATATTAGAGAAAGAATTCAGAATAAGAGTCATACAGTTCCTAAACTGGCTGGATGAGAAAATTAATAACATATGTAAGAATCAAGAGGAAATCAAGAATGACATAGCTACAATAAAGAACACAATGGAGGTTTTCAACAGTAGACTTGAAGAGGCGGAGGACCAAATCAGCAAATTAGAATCTATGATGGAAAAAAAAAAGCCAATTTGAGCAGCTATTGGAGGGGGAAAAATAGAAAGCAGGAGGAAAGCTTAATAGAGCTTTTTGACAACATGAAACAAAACAACATCTATATAATAGGGGAGCCAGAAGAGGAAGAAGAGGAGCAAGAAAACCTATTTGAAGAAATAATGACAGAAAACTTCCCTGATTAGGAAAGAAAAAAGTCATACAACCACAAAGAATCCAAAATAGGATTAATCCTAAAAGACCCACTCCAAGACATGTCATAATTACAATGACAAATGTTAACAGCAAAGAGAAAATTTTAAGGGCTGCATGAGAGACAAAGAGAGTTACCTACAAAGAATCTTCCATTAGATTATCAAATGAGTTCTTAACACAAACACATCAGGCCAGAAGGAATACAGTGAAGTATACAAAGTGATGCAAAGCAAGGGGTTGAATCCAAGAATACTCTATCCAGAAATGCTATCATTCCGAATTTAAGGGGAAATAAGAAGCTTCACAGACAAAAATTAAGGCTAAGGGAGTTAATTGCCACCAAGTGATCAATGCAAGAAATGCTACAGGGACTGCTGTAAAAGAAAAAGTAAAAGAAATAGAAAGGGAAGAAGGAACAAAGACATAAAAATTAAAAAAGAGTATAAACAAGTACTTATCAATAATAACCTTAAATGTAAATGGATAAACTGTTCCAATCAAATGACACTGGGTGGCTGAATGGATAAGAAAACATAACCCATATACATACTGTCTACAAGAAACCCACCTCAGAAAATGGGGCTCACACAGACTGAAAGTGAAGGGATGAAAAAATATTTTTCAGGCAAAAGGAAATGAAAAAAAAAGCAGGGGTAGCAATACAAAGAGGTCTCAAAGTGAAGGGCATAATAAGAGATAAGGAAGGCCACTTTATAATACTGAATGTATTGATACAACAAGAAGATATAACTCTGGTAAACATATATGCATTCAATGCAGGAGCACACAAATACATAAAAAATTTCTGGAAGCTTTCAAGAGAGGGATGAACAGCAACACAATCATAGTAGGGGACTTCCATTCCTCATTGACATCACTGGATAAATATACTAGCCAAAAAATAGAGAAAGAAATAGCAATCTTAAATAACTCACTAGATCAGATGGAACTTATTGACATTTTCAGAACATTTGCACCAAAGCTACAGAATATACTTTATTCTCAAGTGCACATGGGATATTTTAAAAGATAATACACATATTAGGACACTGGCTAAGACTCTACAAACTCAAGAAGACTGAAATCATATCAAGCATCTTCCCTTATCACAATGGCAAAAAATTAGAAATCAACTACAATAAAGCAATAAAAACATCATACATTTGGAGGCCAAATAGTATGTTATTAAACAGTTATTGGGTTACCAAAGAGATCAAATAAGAAATAAAAAGCATCCTGGAATCAAATGACAATGAAAAAAAATCCGAAAACTATGAGACACAATGAAACCATCACTGAGAGAGAAGTTCATAGCATTTCAGGCCTAAATAATAATAATTAATAATAATAATAATAATAACTGGCAATAAATTATCTAACTCTACAACTTAAAGAATTAGAAATAGAGCAATATGTAAATCCCAGAGTAAGCAAAAAAGTAAGCAAAGGAAATTATGAAGATCAGAGCAGAAATAAATGACATAGAACCAAACAAATAAAAAATAATAGAAAAATTCAATAAAACCAAGAGCTGGTACTTTGAAAGGATAAACAATACTGATGAAGCTCTAGCCAGGCTCACTAATAAGCAAAGCTAGAGGATCCAAATAAACATAATCAGAAATGAAACAAGTAAAGTAACAACCGACCCCACAGAAATACAAAGGATTGCAAAAATTTACTATGAAAACTCTATTCCAACAAATTGGACAACCAAGATAATATGGACATATTTCAAGAAAAATACTATCTTCCAAATCTCAATCAGGAATAATAAAACAGTCTGAATAGGCCTATAACTATTGAAAAAAATGGAAGCAATAAAAAAATACTTCCAGCAAACAAAAGCCCTGGACTGGATAACTTCACAGGGAAGTTTTATCAAACATTCAAAGAAATACTAAAACCCACCCTCCTCAAACTATACCAAAAATTCAAGAATAAGGAATACTTCCAAGCTCTTTCTATGAATCCAGCATTACCCTAATTCCAAAACCAGGTAAAGACAATACAAAGAATGAGAATTACAGACCAATATCCATGATGAATATAGATGCTAAAATTCCTGACAAAATTCTAGTAAATTGGATCCAGTATTACATTTGAAAGGTCATACACCATGACCAAGTGAGATTTATTCCAAGGATGCAAGGCTGGTATAATATCTGGAAATCAATAAATGTGATACATCACATAAATAAAGAGACAAAAATTGCATAATCATATCAATTAATAGAGATAAACCATTTGAAAAAATCTAACACCCTTTCTTGAGAAAAACTCTCAGTAAGGTGAGAATAGAGGGATTGTATTTCATTATAGTAAAAGACTTATATGACAAATCTATAGCCAACATCATACTCAATAGGGAAAAACTAAAACCATTTCCCCTAAGAAAACAAACAATTCAAGGATGCCCATTTTCACCACTATTATTTGACAGAGCACTGGAAGTACTAGCCAGAGTGGTGAGACAAGAAGAAGAAATAAGAGGCATACAAATTGGAAATGAAGAAGAAAAACTGTCATTATTTATAGATGACATGATATTGTACATAGACAACCCTAAAGACTCGATCAAAACACTACTAGACTTAATATGTGAAGTAGGTAATGTAGAAGGATACAAAATTAATATCCAGAAATCTATGGCTTTTTAATACACAGAAAGAGAAACTGAGAAAATTATCCCATTTACCATTGCAACAGAAACTTAGGATACCTAGGAATAAACTTAACTAAGGAGGTAAAAAACCTGTACTCAGAACACTACAAGACATTGCAAAAAGAAATAGAAGAAGACATAAACAAATGGAAGATTATATTGTCTTTATGAATTGGTAAAATGAACATCATTAAAATGTCCACATTCCCAAAGCAATATATAGATTCAAGGCAATCCCCATCAAAATACCAATGCTATATTTCACAGACTCTCCAAAAATTCATATAGAATAAAAAAGACCCTGAATAGCTGCAGCAATACTGTGAAAGATCAGAGTTGGAGAGCTCACAATACTAGATATCATGCTATATTATAAAGCCACTTTTCTCAAAATTCCCTGGTGCTGGAATAAGAACAAAAATATAGACCAATGGAACCAAACAGCAAACCTGGAAAACAACCCAAGCTATTATGTTCAATTAATATTTGACAAAGGAGGCAAGTGCATACAAGAGAGTCAAGACAGTCTCTGCAATAAATGGTGTTGGGAAATTTGGACAGATACCTGAAAGAAAGAAAGAAAGAAAGAAAGAAAGAAAGAAAGAAAGAAAGAAAGAAAGAAAGAAAGAAAGGAAGGAAGGAAAGAAGGAAGGAAGAAACTTGACCACCAACTTACAGCATACACAAAAATAAAATCAAAATAGATAAAGGACTTAAACGTAAGATGGAAAACCATAAAAAATCTTAGAAGAATTAATGTAAAGCAAAATATCAGACATATGTTATGGCAACATTTTTACCAATACAGCTCCTAGAACAATAGAAAGTGAGGAGAAAATAAACAAATGGGACTACATCAATAAAAAAAAAAAACTTTCTGCAAAGCAAAAGAAATCATTAACAAAACAACAAGAAAGCCCACTGCATGAGAGAACATATTTTCCAATGTTATATCTGATAAGGCCCTAATATCTAAAATTTATGGGGAACTCATATATCTTAACAAAAGGAGGATAAAAAAATTCAATAAAAATGTGCAAAGGATATAAATAGACAATTTTTGAAAGTGTGCATACAGAAGGCCAAAAAACATATACAAATATGGTTAAAGTCACTATTCATCTAAGAGATGCAAACCAAACGACAATGAGGTACCATCTCACACTTGTCATAATGCCTATCATCAGAAAATCAAAAAAAAACAAAAAAAAAAAAAACGACAAGTGCTGGTGAGGATGTGGAGAAAAAGGAACACTCATACACTATTGGTGGAGTGCAGACTGGTGCAGCCACTATGGAAAATAGTACAGAATTTCCTCAAAATATTAAAAATGGACTTCCATTTGACCCAGTAAACCCACTTCTAGGAATATATCTTAAGAAAGCAGAAAATCCAATCAGAAAGCATATATGCACCCCTATGTTCATAGCAGCACAATTTACAATAGCTAAGATTTTTAACAGACTAAGTGCTCATCTGCAGATGAGTGGATTAGAAAATTGTAGTACATCTACACAATGGAATACTATGCTGCCTTAAAAAAGAAAGAACTCTTACCTTTCACAACAGCATGGATGGACTTCAAGGACATTATTCTAAGTGAAATAAGCCAGTTGGAGATAGATAAATATCACATGATGTCACAAATTTGTGGAATACAATGAACAGCATAAACTGATGAACAGAAATAGATCCAGAGACAGAGATCCATGGAACAGAATTTCAAACCTCAGATGGAAGGTAGGGGCGGTGTGTGTGTGGGAGAGGTAAGAGATCAACCAAAGGTCTTGTATGCATGTATCTGAGCATAACCAATGGACACAGAAACTAGGGGACTGAGAGTATGTTATTGGAGAATGGGAGTGGCCAGGTATAGATCAATGGGAGAAAAAGGAGTCATATGTAATACTTTCAACAATAAATATTTTTAAATGGGTAAAAGACCTGAATAGACACTGCTCCAAAAAGGACATACAGATGGCCAAAAGACATATGAAAAGATGCTCATCACTAATCATCAGAGAAATGCAAATTAAAATCACAATGAGCTATTACCTCACACTTCTCAGAATGGCTGTAATTAGTAAATCAATAAACTAGTTTTCACCAGGATATGGAGAAAAGGGAATATGTTGATGGGAATGCAGCTTGGTGTAGTTACTGTGAAAAGCATTACTGAGTAACTTATAAAAAATGGTACTGCCTATGACCCAGTGATTCCACTTCTGAGAATATATCTGCAGAAATCCAAAACACTAACAAGAAATTCAAAACTCTAGATCCCTTAGCCTGGCCTGCAGGGATTGGGCCAAAATGGGCTCTCCAACATCCCCCAAGGGGTCTTGAATTATGAGAGGGCACAGGCCAGGCTGATGCCACCTGTGCACAATCAAGGCTGGAGAGGGACATGGGAGGGTTCCAGGGAATGTCTGGCCCATGTTGCCCAGTCCCAATGGGAGGGACCCCAGCAGCAAGCTAACCTACCGGTCAGAGCATCTGCCTCTGGTGCTCAGTGTACTTCATAACGAATGGTCGAACTTAGCATATTAGGCTTTTATTATAAAGGATAAGTAATTGATATATATTTATATAATCTAATAAAAGAGTAATATGCAAATTAACACTCACTCCGTTACACCTAAGCCCAACAGCCAACAGCCAAGACACAGCCACCAGCCAATCAGAGCGACTATATGCAAATTAACCCAGCCAAGATGGCCACCAGCAGCCATAGAGCTAGAGCAAACAGGAGGCTTCATTGCACCAGCAATGGAAGAAACTGCCTGCCTCGACCAGCTGTAGCCTCCACTCAAGGCAACAAAGTTTCAATTATAGAAAACAGGGAGCTGAAGCAAACAGGAGGCTTTGTTGCACCAGCAATGGAGGAAACTGCCTGCCTATGCAGGCTGTGGCCTTTGCTCAAGGCAACAAAGTTTCAATTATAGAAGATTAATAAACCCCAGAAATCTGATTCCAGCCAGCCGTGCTGGGATGTTGGGCCAATGGGAGCTGTGACCAGCCTGCAAACAGCCATCAGCCCCTCACCAAGGCTGGTCAGGCACAGAGCAGGAACCCTACCCTAATCTAGGACAGCATTCAGGGAAAACCAGCTGCCCCCATCCATGCATGAGGCCTCTATCCTATACAATCTAATCTAATAAAAGAGTAATATGCAAATTAACCTGCTATATACATACAGGGACCCTGCAATAGCAGTAGACCCAAGGACCAGCTAGGAACCCAGGAACACCAGATCTCGCAAATATGTGGACACAGATGAGCCCTCCATCTCCTCACAGAAAGGTCAGATTTCGCCTAGATAAAGGAGAGAGAGTACTACATACCCAGACACCCAGAGAAGAGAGATCATGGGGAGACAAAGAAACAGCCCACATATGAA
>PVJC01025832.1:0-24460 GCA_004026665.1 Murina feae | reverse complement strand
AAGCTTGGGAGGCAGGCAGCACCCAGCCCTGGCCACGCTCAAAAAAGAGAACAACATGCTGGAGAGGGCAAGAGTCTGAGAGATCAACATAGAGGGGATGCCTGCTCCAAGCCTCCACGGTGTGCCTGGGGACAGGCCCCCAGCAGGTAGACACACACAGGAGGACTGCTCCGAGCCTCTAATGGGGCTGGGGGCAGGTCCCCAGTGATGACACACACACATACACACACACACACAAAAGGCGCCTGGCAGACTGGGGCCATCATAGGACATCCACTGAGGGGTCCCAGACTGTGAGAGGGCACAGGTCGGGCTGAGGGACTCCCTCCACCCCGAGTGCACAAATTTTTGTGCACCGGGCCCCTAGTAAATTTATAAAAGTGTCCCTCCTCCCCTCTCTACTAGGAAGGACAAAAGTTAATCACCAGGGACAACTCTAGGCCAAGAGATAGTGCCAGAGAAATATATATATCACAACCCTTTCTAAAAGTAGCCCTTATCTACTATTAGTTTTCCAATATATTTGCCTTCTCACAACTTGCCATCCTTAGAAGCTCAAAGTCCTTTTCCTTTGCCTTGTCATTTCTCTACAAAATTATTGTTCTTTGTGAAGATGCTAGATAGGCTTAAGTTATAACCATCCTTTGAGTTACTCCTCATTGTGAATGTGGGAAGCATGCATTAAAAAACTTCTTGCTTTTCCCTTGTTAATCTTTTTTCAGTTTCATTTTAGGGCTCCAGCCAATGAACTTAATGTGGGTAAAGGAAAAATATTTTTTTTCTCCCTTGAAGCAGAAAAGGAGCTCACAAAAATAAAAAAAATCAAAATTACACATCATGTGATCATAACCTGCTGGAACATTTCTAACATTTTGCTACTGGATTAGCCACCCCCAGGTATATTCTTCATTATAGTTCCTTAGATATTGAGCCATCAGCTCTTCCCAAAAGGGATAATAACCTATCTCTTACTCTTATGAATCAGGGAAACAACCTAGTGCTGGCTTCTCTCTCTTCAACCCCATCCAAGAAATGAGAAAAAGTATTTTGTTCTAAATCTTAATATAAACTTTCTGTACTCTGATTAGGACAAAATATAATTACTACTTCAAAAAGAATAAAAAGAAGGGCAAGTCCCATTCAAACATTTTTCCTTGCTCAGCATGGTTTCTATGGTTCATTATTACTTCCTTAAAAATTCTCCCAACTCCCTTTGCCTCCTCTCCATATCTTAATTACTCTCATTTGGCAAACCTCAAACCTTCAACTATTTTCACCCAAGCAGCTTTGAACAGCTGAGGAAAATAAAATTCACATGTTTTGCTGACCATCCCCACTTTAAAATCATAACAATCTGAGAAAGGGCACAGGAGCCTAATATATTGCCTTAGGAAGTGTATTTTTCCACTTTCAAATGGCAATTTTACAGCCTCTTCTCTCTCTTCAAATCTCGTATGCTAACACCCACCCCATTCTCAGCTGCCAATGTTGCCTCCTACTTCATGAGTAAAAGAGAAGCAATCAGAAAGTATTTCTTTCATTCTCCAAGTTTACCAACATCTCAGTGTTTTCATTCTTTTTACAAGATAAGAGTACCGTGCCCTCATCAAAAGCCATCATTTCCACTTGAGCACTGAATTGTATGCCTGCTTCCTTCTCATGGTCAATATCTTTAAGGTCAATCCCATCGACATAAAAAAAAACATTTTCTTAACTCCCTACTCATAAAAGGGAAGAATTAAAATACATTTTAATCTTGAATGCCTCCACTTTCTCACCACCCATCCCACCAGCTCATCAAAACTATCTTTGTTAAGGCTTCTAGAAACTTCCATACTGCCTGATCAAAGGTTCTCATCTTAATCAATCTTTCTGTATCCCTAATTCTGTTAGCCTTCTTGTAATAAGTCTGCTCTTCTTGAAACACTTCCCTCTCTGAACTCCACACTCTTGGGTTTATCTTATTGTTTGCTCCTCAGACTCTTTTTCCATGTTCACCTTCTCTCCACTTCCACATGAAAGAGTGGTCCAGAGCACAATCCCATCTATGCTCTCTTCCCATACCAGTGATTCTCAAGCCTGCCTGCCCTTTCAATTCACTTAGAGAGCTTTTAAAAATATGGTACAGGTGCCCTGACTGGTTTGGCTCAGTGGATAGAGCATCGGCCTGCGGACTGAAGGGTCCCAGGTTCGATTCTGGTCAAGGGCATGTACCTTGGTTGTGGGCACATCCCCAGTAAGAGGTGTGCAGGAGGCAGCTGATCGATGTTTCTCTCTCATCAATGTTTCTAACTCTCTGTCCCTCTCTCTTCCTCTCTGTAAAAAAATCAATAAAAAATATATCTTAAAAAAATATGGTACAGGTAATAGCTCCTCAAATATTCCAATTTAATTGACTTGCAAAAGAGCATGGCTTTTTTTTAAGTTTCCTAGATGATTCCTAAGTACAATCAGAGCTGAGGAATAATGCCCTAGAAAATACTGTGGCTTTAAGTTGATATGTTGACAATTCCAAATATGTATAATCAGCTCAGACCTTTCCCCTGAGCTTCAGACTCCATCTACCTATTTTATATCTCCTCTTAGATGTCAAGTATCTCAAAAGGAACACCTTCAAATGGAATTTGACATCCTGCTTTTCCTCAATCCTACACAACCAATTTATCAAATATCATTGACTCATATCCAAAATATGTCTTAATTTGCATCCCTCTGATGATTAGTGCATTTGAGCATTTTTTATATGTCTCTTGGCCATCAAAATGGCTACCATCAACAAATCAACAAACAGCAAGTGCTGGTGGGGATGTAGAAAAAGGGAACCCAAGTACATCGCTGGTAGGAATGCAGGCTGGTACAGCCACTGTTGAAAACTGCATGTAGTTTCCTCGAAATATTAAATATGGAACTGCCACTTGACCCAATGATCCCACAAATATGTCTTAATATATCATTTTTACTCCATTTCCACTGCCCCTCCCTACTTCAAGCTGCCTTAATGTCATCCCTTGATTACTGCAATAGCCTTTCTACTGGTCTTCTTGCATCTATACCCCATGCCCCTTCATTCTCCAAACAGTAAATAGACTTTGTTAATGTCAATCAAATCATGTATTTCCTTTGTTTTAATGTATTTTGTTTTATATTGCTCTAACAGTAAAATACAAACCTCTTATCATGTTTTACAGACCGTATATGATCTACCCCAAGGTGCTTCTCAAAGCAATTTTCATTACATTTTCAATTACTTACTATACTCCAACCCTACTACTTTCTGTTCTGCAAACATGTCATGAGATTTCTTATCCTAAGGCCTTTGCACTTGCTGTTCCTTCTGTCTCTAATTTGCCCCTTCCTATACTTTGTAACTCATCAGTCTGATGTAAGGCAACATGTAATTTCATTTAAAAGTTACATAGTGATTAATAACACTACTTCTGTGTCGAACTACATAGGTTTGAATTGCACCTTCATAATTTCTTGCAGTGTGATCTGTGAAGACTGAGGTAAACAATCTCAGTATCTGTATATGTAAAGTTAAGATGACAATAGTACCTGCATCATAAAGTTGCTGAAATAGCCTAATCTATGTAAAGGTTAAGATAGAAGTACTTGGTGTATAATGAGTCCAATAAATGTTACCTATTATTATATTTATCTGAAGATCCAATATAAAGTAGGGTGTATAGTATATCACCCTATTTTGTCTTCAAACCACATCACCTTTTGATTAATTCTTTTTAATTTTTTTCTAATATATTTTTATTGATTTCAGAAAGAAAAGGAGAGGGAGAGAGAGATAGAGACATCAATGATTAGAAAGAATCATTGATTGGCTGCCTCCTGCACATTCCCTACCAAGGGTCAAGCCCACATTTTATATTTTTTTTGAACTTGAAAAAGTGAAATGAAATGGAATAAAAATTTCTTTGTTGTGATGCTAATGTTTCCAAAACTAAGCTTATAAATTACTAGAGGCCTGGTGCACAAATATTTGTGCACTGAAGGGGGAGGGGAATCCTTCAGCCTGGCCTGTGCCCTCTCACGGTCTGGGACCCCTCAGGGGATGTCCACCTGCTGGCTTAGGCCCGCTCCCTGGGCGATCGGGTCTAAGCTGGCAGTCAGACACACCTCTGGCAGCCTGGGAGCCCTCGGGGGATGTCCACTTGCTAGCGGGGAGCAGGCCTAAGCTGCAGTCAGACATCCTTAGCATTGCTGAGGAGGCAGGAGAGGCTCCCACCACCACTGCTGTACTAGCAGCCATCAGCCTGGCTTGTGGCTGAGCAGAGCTCCTGCATTGAGTGTCTGCCCCTTGGTGGTTAGTGTGTGTCATAGTGACCAGCCATGCCCAGTGGTTCTGCTGTTAGGGTCAATTTGCATATTACCCTTTTATTACATAGGATAGGATAGAGGTCTGGTGCATGGGTGGGGGCTGGGTGGTTTGCCCTGAAGGGTGTCCTGGATCAGGGTGGGGGTCCTGCTGGGGTTCCTGTCCAGCCTGGGTGAGGGGCTGAGGGCCGTTTTCAGATTGGTCATACCCCCTTCAGGGTAGGAGTCTGGCCAGTTTGGGTGCCTGGCCAGTCTGGGTGAGGGATTGAGGGCCATTTTTAGGCTGGCCACATCCTATTCAAGGAGGGGGTTCCTGCTGGAGTGCTTGGCCAGTCTGGGTGGGGGGCTGATGGCTGTTCGCAGGCTGGCCAAGCCCCCCAGCAGGAACCCTCACCCCATAAGGGTGGGGCTTTCCTGGGTGAGGGGCTGATGGCTGTTTGCAGGCTGGCCACAGCCCCCAGCCATCAAGCTCCCAGCGAGGCTGCCTGGAAGCAGGTATCTGGGGTTTATTTATCTTCTATAATTGAAACTTTGTTGCCTTGAGTGGAGGCCACAGCCAGCTTAGGCAGGCAGCTTCCTCCACTGCCAGGGCAACGAAGTCTCCTATTTGCTCTAGCTCTGTGGCTGCTGGCCACCATCTTGGTTGGGTTAATTTGTATATAGTCACTCTGATTGGCTGGTGGGCATGGCTTGGTATGTAGCAGTGTGACTCAATTAGCATATTAATCTTTTATTAGATTAGATTACACCTTGGCATGGAGACTAATGAATCTCTGCTCTCCTTGATTCTTTGGGTAATGATGTTGAATGGGGGAGTAGTCTCAATTCCTCATTTATTTGAATCACAATAGCTGCTTAAGAAAGCTCTAAGTAAAGGTAAATTAAAGCACTGGTTTTCTGTTCCCATATTGTTTTCTTATTTTCTCAGTAGTTTGTTCTAAGAGGAATGCACAAAAAGAGTTTGAATCCTATTCCAGATTTAACTTTCCATTAAGAACTTATCATCTCACTAAAAACCATGCAAACATGCAATATGATTACTTGGTATTTCTAATGATCAATGAAAAGTGAATTACCCATCTTTGTACCTGTATGAAGTGATTCTCTTATATCAAAGTTGTTTTTAAGAACTTTTACTAGTAAAACACCAGACTTTGTTGCACTACACTGATGATGACAGTTGTGAAGAGACCAGTTCACACAGATTTAGGTATTAACTGTTTGACAGTAACAGCCAAATATTATTTTAGCAGAACTTCA
Organism: Murina feae; assembly: GCA_004026665.1. NCBI lineage: Eukaryota > Metazoa > Chordata > Mammalia > Chiroptera > Vespertilionidae > Murina > Murina feae. The sequence continues at coordinate 18,871 of PVJC01025832.1, read as the reverse complement.
TTAGAATAACTTTATAAGTGGGTTAATTTTTGAAGCACTGTTTTGAGAAGAAATATAGCTCTTTAAAAATAATTATTAAAATTTTACAATTCATATAAAATATTTGCAATTTATGGCAATTTAGAATATATCATTTAGGTAATTCTTAATAATAAATTAACTATCACGTTCTTTACCCACCTCACTCCATTTCATCCTCCTACCATTCAGTAAATGTATTAAATATTAATATTAAATATTATAATATTAAAATATCACAATGTTAATCCACAGCAGGCTTTAATTGTGAGTAGACGTGGTAGAAAGGTATTAAAAAACACATCTGCCTTCAAAGATATTTCCCATGTAATCTAATAAAAGAGTAATATGCAAATTGACCATCACTCTAAGACACCTAAGCCATGCCCACCAGCCAAGCCACGCCTCCCAATCAATCAGAGCGGCTGTATGCAAATTAACCCAGCCAAGATGGAGGCTGGCAGCCACGGAGCTAGAGTAAACAGGAGGCTTCCCTTGCAACTGCCTGACTAGGCTGGTGAGCCTCTGCTCAAGCAACAATGTTTCAATTATAGAGGCCACAGAGCTGAAGCAAACAGGAGGCTTCCATTGCCTGCCTAGGCCTGTGCTCAAGGTAAAAAAGTTTCAATTATAGAAGATAAATAAACCCCAGAAACCTGATTCCAGCCAGTCTGGCGTTGGGTCAATGGGAGCTGTGGGCAGCATGAAAATGGCCTTCAGCTCCTCACCCAGGTTGGCCACACCCTCATGGGGTGAGAGTGCCCACTGGGGGGGCTTGGCCAGCCTGAAAACAGCCATCAGCCCCTACCCGTCTGGCCAGGCACGCCAGCAGGTGGACATCCCCCTGAGGGGTCCCAGACTGTGAGAGGGCACAGGCTGGGCTAAGGGACCCACCCCCCCAAGTGCACAAATTTTTGTGCACCAGGCCCCTAGTTTTACATAATCTAAAGCACAAATTATTAGTCATTTAAGTGAGCACCAGCTTTAGAAGAACTTGGTTACATCCATGCCTTGACTTTGGAATAAAAATCATGATTTATTGATACTTTAACAAAGATACAGTTTTCAGAGTAGCTCATTTGAAAAGCTAGGGAACCAATCCAAAAGTTGTGATACCAGAATAGAGACATTTCCATGCATTGAATGGACAGTCTGTAGCAAGGTCCACTTGTTCCTTCCTCAGATAATGCATTTCAATCCAGAAAATAAAACAGAATGGCACATTCCAGGCTATACTAATATCTATTGGAGAGGCTTACAGGAACCACTTCTGTGATCTACTTGGAGAAATCCATTATCAGATATACAGTAGGAACAAATGTTAAGGAAAGAAGGTATATAACAAACAACACAGTGGGGAAATCTTGGGTAAGAGGAAGGAATAAAAATAAACTAAAAATCTAGAGGTGTCCAGAGAAGAGCTATTTCGGAAGGAATGTTGGTGACACTGAATTTTAGCCACCCTACTTCTGAGTACTTGAGTACCCATCTCTTGCCCCAGGGAAAAGAATCTTTAGATCAGGGATAGGGAATGTCAGGCCCACAAAGTTCCCACAAAATTATTTGGTCTGGCCCTGCCAAGGCAACCACAGGTGGGATTCAAAATTCAACAAATCTAGAAGCTTTTTTCATAGCAACATAAATTTATATTAAGTGAATTATATTAAGCAAATGATGTCATAAATATCCAAATGGCCCTGGCAGAAGAAAAAGTTTTCCCATCTCTGCTTTAGAGGAACAAAGCTTTACCAAGAATTTTTAAGGTTATACTAGAATAGTTATTCCTGACATTTAGAATATGGATTTCTAAATGGTCTTGAATTATTTGTTCAATATTTGGATCCTAAAATCACCACTATGTCAACTGGGAAGCCATGGACAACTTTGCTATTAGGAACAAAAGTCTGCACAATGAGAGTAGCATATTCAGGGTAACAGTTTTGAAATTGTGACCCACAGCTTTTGGGGGGTTCCCAAGACACTATTGAAAATGTCTGCAAGGTTAGAATTATTTTGACACTAATACTAATTATTCATTTGCCTCTTTCACCCTGCATCTTTCATGAGTTTACAATGGATTTTGCAGAGGGCACATGACATATTATCTCACAACAAATTGAATGCAGACGCACAGGTATGAGTAGCTGTTTCAGGGGGGACTTTGCAGCCAAGATATCCCTCTGGCTTCTCAGTCACTGAACATGGGTTCAGGAGACAGCCCTCTACTTTTCTTACCAGTCTCTATATGCCTTCTACTGTAAATCTTTGGTTACAATACTCCTGTTCAGCTGTCCTTCAATAATTTAGATGTGCCATAAATCCAGTTTGGCATTTAGAACAGGTGAGTATAGGCTACTTCATAGCCATGCTGGATCTGCACTGGATCATTTTAAATTTTATATCTGATCATCACATGAACATTGTAAAATGGGTATTATTAAGCAATAGTATTGTCATTCCCAATGCTTGGAATTTTGGCCCAAAGTATATATTTTCCCATTTCACCAACAAAATAAACATAATCTAATGTTGGACGATTTTTAAAATAGTTTTTATAAATAGTTGTTCTGATAGTGATAATTTTAGAGATTTCTCTTTTCTCTTAATAAAACACCATTGTTTCCAGTGAGTCATGATAATGTATATTCATGCTCCCCCCAAATGGAAGTCTTAAATTACTTTGAAAATGACAAGGCTCTAACTATTAAACTCGATATTTTGTCCCTTAAAACATAATTGTTATTGTGTAACTGAAAGGGAAAGGAACAAGAAAACCAGATTAATACCCCACACATGTGAATTAAACTTTATCAAATTATTTTGAAAATGGCAAAGAATGACAAAACAGGATGGGGGGGCATACAGCCCTCCATCTGCATTTATGGTCCATATTTATGATCATTTATGTATAGGATTATAAGACTGACAAGAAAAATGATTACAGTATCAAAAATGCAAAGAAAACTTATCACAGGTCAAAGTAAACTTAGAAAACTAGCAGCTCTAAGACAGAAATGAAGGTTGGTAGAATCTTGAACAGTAATCTTTACATAATAATTAGGCAGTGAAATCCATAAAAAAGGAAGAAAATAAATTATTGTACTCAAGTGTCAGTGTATATTGTACATTGCTAAAGCAGGTAGAGGAAAAAGACTACATTTTTAAGTAAAATTGAGCAGCCTTAAATCCAGAGCTTATGTACTATTTCTGCTAGGAACCCGAGTCATTGTTTTATCTCAGGCAAGTAAGTAATTTTGCTTCTTCTTGCCTTAGATTACTCATCTATAAAAAGCTATACTTTCAGCATTCTTATAGACTATATCATCAAGCTTCTTTATTTACAGAGCACTGGATATCAACCCAGGAAGCAAATTTCAGAATTAATGCAGAAATAAATGCTCCAAATCCAAAATAAAAATAAACATGGAACACATTGAATAAGCTAACTCTAAAATCCTTAGTTGTATATTTGACTTTAGTTCATGAATAAAATTGACATAACCTTTAAAAAGTATTATTTGCTATTGTTTAGATTTAATATCACCTATGTTAAAGCTACATTATTGATATGCAGGGAGTTCACATTATCATCACCCTACTATATTATATACTAGAGGTCTGGTGCATGAAATTCATGCATGGGGGCATCCCTCAGCCTGGCCTGTGCACCCTCTTGCAATCTGGGACCCTTCGGGGGATGTCCGATTGCAGGATTGGGCCTAAATCAGCAGTCAGACATTGCTCTTGCAATCTCAGACTGCTGGCTCCTAACCCCTGGCCTGCCTACCTGCCTGTTCATCCCTAAACACTCTTCCTGCCAGCCTGATTGCCCCTAATTACTGGCCTGCCTATCTGATCACCCCTAACCACTCACCTGCCTGCTGGATCACCCATAACCATGCACCTGCCTGCCTGATCATCCCTAACTGCTCATCTGCCTGTCTGATCGCCCCTAACTGCCTCTGCCATGGCCCCCACCATGGCAGCTTCATCAGGAAGTATGTTTGGAATGGCATCTGGAAGGTTGTTCAGCTATCTGGTCTAATTATCGTATTATCATTTTATTATTATAGATTTATACTAATGAATGTTATAGTTTGTTATCATTTTAAAACTACTAATTAATAGAATTCTAGTACATGTCAAGTTGAGCTTTTTGTTCAAATTGAGCTTTTCATAAATGAAAAATATAAACAAATGGGACTATATCAAAACAAAAAGCTTCTGCACAGCAAAAGGAACCCATAAACAAAATGAAAAAGGAGCCCACTGTATGGGAGAACATATTTGACAATGATGATATGATAAAGGGTTAATATCCAAAATACAGAAGGAATTCATACAACTTAATAAAAGGATGACAAATAATTGAATTAAAAATGGGCAAAGTACCTAAATAGTGACTCCTCCAAAGTGGACATTCAGATGGCTAGAGACATGTGAAAAAATGCTCTAAGTCACTAATCATCCAAGAGATGCAAATTAAAATGACAAAGTGAAATCTCTCACACCTGTCAGAATGGCTACCTTCAACAAATCAACAAATGACAACTTCTGGCAAAGATATGGAGAAAAGGGAACCCAAATACACTGCTGGTGGGAATGCAGACTGGTGCAGTCACTATGGAAAACAGTATGAGGTTTCCTCAAAAAATTAAATATGGAACTGCCATTTGACCCACTGATCCCACTTCTAGGAATATATCCTAAGAAACCCAAAACACCAATCAGAAAGAATATATGCACCCCTATGTTCATAGCAGTGCAATTTACAATAGCTAAGATCTGGAAACAGCCTAAGTGGCCATCAGTACATGAGTGGATAAAAAAAATCTGTGGTATATTTACACCATGGAATTCTAGGCAGCAGTAAAACAGAAGGATCTCTTAGACTTTGAGACAGCATGGGGGGACTTGGAGAGTATTGTGTTAAGTGAAATAAACCAGTCAGATAAAGATAAGTATCACATGATGTCACTCATATGTGGAATCTAATAAAATAAACTGTTGAACAAAATAGATCCAGAGGCATAGAAGCTTGGAACAGATTGTCCTATCAGAAGGAAGGTGGGGATAGGTGTATGGGAAGCAATTGACCACAGAACTTGTATGTTATGCATATATGCATAACTCATGGACACAGACAATAGTGTGGTGAAGGCCTGGGGTGGAGTGCAGGTGCAGGCTAGAAGGGAACAATGGGGGAAAAACAGGGACATCTGTAATATTTTCAACAATAAATATTAAAAATTTTTAAAAATACGAGGGAAAAAAGTGAAAGCTGAAGAACGGAAAATAGCAACTAATCACAATGTGTTTTTTATTTCGATTCTGATTCAAACACAATGCTGAAGAAAAAGATTCACACTATTTGTGTTAGATTGCATTAACAAACTCAAGGAATGGGTTAAATTTTTGAAATCCGAATTCAAAAATTTAAAAAATAGAAATACCATATGACCCAGCAATCCTACTTCTGGTTATATTTCCAGAGCAGTTCAAATCAGGATCTCAAAGAGATAACTACACTACATGTTCACTGCAGAATTATTCATAATAGCCAAGATATGAAAGAAATCCATTCATTGATGTTTGAATGAATAAAGAAAATGTGGTGTATATATACAAGAGAATATTATCCAGCCTTTAAAAAAAGAAGGAAATTCTACCTTATTGGAAAACATGGATAAACTAGAAGGACATTGTGCTAAGTGAAATAAGCCAATAACAGGACAAATGCTGAATGAGTCTACTTATATAAGACTAGAGGTTCAGTACACAAAATCCATGCAGGGGAGAAGGGTATTCCTCAGTCTGACATGCATTCTCTCCAATCTGGGTCGAATCACCTCCAACTGCCCTCCCCTGGGGCCTCATAACCCCCAACTGCCCTCCCCTTCTGGACTGATCTCTCCCAACTTCCCTACCCTGCCGACCTGATCTTGCCCCAAACTGCCTTCCCCTGCTGGCCTGGTTGCTCCCAACTGCCCTCCTCTGCTGGCCTGATCTCACCTCCAGCTGCCCTTCCCTGAAGGCATGGTTTCCCCCAACTGCCCTCCCCTGCTAGCTCGATCTGCCTTCCCCTGTTGGCCTGTTTGCTCTCAACTGCCCTCCCCTGCCAGCCATCTTGTGGAGGCCATCTTGTGGTGGCCATCTTCTGACGATGTGGACGTGGCCATTTTGTGATGACACCACCTAGGCTTTTATTATATAGGATATTTTAAAAAGTCAAATTCATAGAAATAGAAAGTAAAATGGTGATTGCCAGGGGCAGTGAGGGGGGTGGTAAAAGAGGAGTTGTTTTTCAATGGGTATAAGGATTCAGTTATACAAAATGAATCAGTTCAGAGACATTATACAACATAGTGCCCATTATAAATAGTACTGTATTGTACACTTAAAATTTTAAAAAAATAGATCTCATGTGGTTCTTACCACAATAAAAGAAATGCTGTAATTGCTAGATGTAATTGTTAAATATTCAATGAATAATCAATGGAAAAAATAAATAGAAGTGAACTGCTTCTGGACTTAATCTTCCCAGTCCTGTTGTCAGGAAAAAGGCAATGACCAAACTATACTTAATACAACAAACTGAGAATGACAAAAACCTCTCATATAGTCACAAATCACTCACTTCCAAATGACTGTGTTGTGAAAGACATCAACATCTGGTTTTATTGTGTTAAAAATGGTATGAAAATAACTACATCAAAAAAGACAATGCTGAATAGCGAAAGGATAATTGAAGAGTCATAGAATTTGGTTACATCATGGATCTACTTCTGAAAAGTTATGAGACAAATCTATTCACATTTCTAAACTTTTGGTTCCTTATCTTTATAATGAAAGAATTGGACAAGGTTGGTCTTTTGCAATTTTTGCTTAAAGAACATTTAGGGAACATCACTCATTTATGTATAATAAAGACCATTATAAACTGATAAACAAAAATAGATACAGAACCAGAGCAGCATCAAACAGACTGTCAAACTACAGCAGGAAGGCAGGGGAGGATTGGGAGTGTGGTTAAGAGATCAACCAAAAAACTTTTATGCAGGCATATAAGTATAACCAATGGACACAAAACACTGGGAGGAAGGGAAGGCTGGGGGAAGGTCAAGGGGAAAAATAAAAGGAGACATATGTGCTACTCTTTGTAACATTTTAAGCAATAAAAAAAGAACATTTAGGGAATCTCCATAGGACATAAAAAGGAGATAAGGTAGAAATACAAAGACTTCAAATAGCCCTAACTGGTTTGGCTCAGTGGATAGAGCGTCGGCCTGTGGACTGAAAGGTCCCAGGTTCAATTCTAGTCAAGGGCATGTACCTTGGTTGCAGACACACCCCCAGTAGCGGGTGTGCAGGAGGAAGTTGATGAATGTTTCTCTCTCATTGATGTTTCTAACTCTCTATCCCTTTCCCTTCCTCTGCAAAAAATTAATAAAATATATTTTTAAAAAAGGACTTCAAATGGACGACTTTTGACTTGTCCAAGATAATAGATTGGTATTCAATTAAACTATTTTTAAATACTATAAGGTATTACTGCTAAAAGATATTGAAATTTATAGTTATGAATTTCTTAGAAAACTAAGAATCTAATCTAATAAAAGAGTAATATGCAAATTAACCATCACTCTGAGACACCTAAGCCACACCCACCAGCCAAGACACACCCAGCAGCCAATCAGAGCAGCTGTATGCAAATTAACCCAGCCAAGATGGAGGCTGGCAGCCACAGAGCTAGAGCAAACAGGAGGCTTCTATTGCACCAGCGATGGAGTTGAAACTGTCTGCCTAGGCTGGCCGGGCCTCTGCTCAAGGCAACAATGTTTCAATTATAGAAGCCACAGAGCTGAAGCAAACAGGAGGCTTCCGTTGCCTGCCTAGGCCTCTGCTCAAGGCAACAAAGTTTCAATTATAGAAGATAAACCCCAGAAACATGATTCCAGCCAGCCTTGCTGGGACGTTGGGTCAATGGGAGCTGTGGGCAGCCTGGAAATGGCCCTCAGCCCCTCACCCAGGCTGGCCACACTCCCATGGGGTGAGGGTCCCCACTGTGGGGCTTGGCCAGCCTGAAAACAGCCATCAGCCCCTCACCCAGGCTGGCCAGGCACACTAGCAGGTGTATATCCCCTGAGGGGTCCCAGACTGCGGGAGGGCACAGGCCGGGCTGAGGGACCCCCTGGAGTGCACAAATTTTTGTGCACCAGGCCCCTAGTAATAGATATAATATACTATTTTTCCCCAACAATGGAAATGATGTACATACAGTAAGAATAACTTCTGCACACTCTATTAACATGCATATTTCTGTATCAGTTAGAATAATTTCACCTGTAAGTAATAATATAAAAAGTATTTACTCATTTTGCTGGAAGTTCAGTGTTGGTGAGGTAGAAGGTAAGATCTTTAGTAGTGTTGCTATGGGAAGTGGATTCATTGAAAAGTTAATAAAGCTTAAACTTTAGAGGCAATCACTTGCATGGGTTCATTTAAAGCTCTACATCTACTTTTACATACAAAATTGTGTATTAGTTTTTTTGATGAGATTGTCCCCTCACCAATTGTTTAATCTTTAGGCCCCAGGAAACCTGAATCAATGTCTTGCTCTGACATAATTTTCCAGCAAGTCCCCTAGCAATGCATTCCTGATGGGGCCAGCTTTGCTCACTGGCTAGCTTGCCTCTGGATTACAAAAAGGCTTCCAACAGCTAACTTGGTGATATGCTGGCCTGATCTCTCCCAACTTCCCTACCCTGCCTGCCTGATCTTGCCCCAAACTGCCTTCCCCTGCTGGCCTGGTTGCCCCCAACTGCCCTCCTCTGCTGGCCTGATCTCACCTCCAGCTGCCCTCCCCTGCAGGCACAAATTTTTGTGCACCGGGCCCCTAGTAATAGATATAATATACTATTCACTTCTAGTGATCCAATTTTAGTCACTGTCTACTTCCTGCAGAAAGTAAAATATACATAATTCCTTTTTTAATGATGAACTGTGTCCCTACATTTCTTGAATGATGTCACATGCTCATTGACTTAAACCTGGATTTCAGAGCCAATTTATTGGCAGAGAAATCGAGGTCTCCTAGTTGGCTCAGAAAAATATAAACCCACCTAGGGAATTGGAGTTGGAGTTAGCTTACCTAGTGAGACATGGATTATGTAAGAGATGGATATAAGGTTGGCGTTAGCTTACCCAGTGGGACATAAGTTCTATAGCAGAAGACTGGTACCTAAACAAAATCCAGATGTTGGTTGTCCTAAGCTAGTATGGGCCAATGACATACGAGAAGAGCATTGTTTGGGTGTTCTGGGAAAGAAAAGTAGTTACCCTTAAAAGACAGCCATGGAGAGCCAATCTCTCTGCCTCTCTCTGTCTATCTGTATGAACATGGAACTGCATTACCCTAATGGCTGCTTGCTGGCAGCCAGCCTACCATTATGGAGGAAACTAAACCAAGCACAAAGCTCACACACAATAAAAGGCAAAGCTTTAGAAATACAACACAGAGCGAAATCTAGAACTCCGTGGTTTTCTCTACTAAATCCACCCAACTTCTATGATTCCAGTTATGTGGGCCAATAAAAGTTCTTTTTCTAACACAAATTTAAATTAATTTTCTGCCATTTGCGGAAAAACACATTCTAATGATAAATTCATTAAACTTCCAAAATCCTACCCGCTTCAGAAAATGATCATTTGATTATAATGGAATTAGTCTTTCTATCTTGTACATCTATTAATTTTTAAATTAATATTGTAGCCTTTATACTCACACTTTTATTATTGTGTCCTGAATTTTACCTTGATGCCTTTTAAATATTCAAGTGAAAAAGAAAGGAGTACTGTTGGACATATGAGAGCAAGTTTGAGAGAGCACTCTGGGAAGATATAAATTTGGGAATCGTGTGCATACAGATAGCATTTGAAGCCAAGAGTCCAGATGAGATCACCCTAACATGTGAGTACAGACAGAAATGAAAAGTGGTCCATGGGCTACATAATTCAAGATAAAATGAGGCAAACTGAAAACTCGAACAGGAAAAAAGTGACATCATCATTGGTTGAGTTGAATGAACCACTAAGTCCTCCCCATAACAGATGTATTTCTCAGTTTTACTCTTAATGCAATTAGGGTAAATTCTCTCTTCTTGACTGCCAATCATTGTTGTGACTTTATTGAACAGATATTAGTTTAGTCCTTACTATGTGCCAAGTCTCTGTGAAGATCAAAGGACATTGGACAGCTAGCACTGATGATAGATAGCAACAGATACATGTTTTAAAAAGCAACCCTATTCTTAAAAAGAGTATTGATTCTACAGGAGCAAGGCTTGAGGACAGGAAGAGAAACGAAGTGGTATGGAGACAGGTAAGTACTGAACCTCTGAGCAACCATCAATGGTCCCTCCTTATCAGGGTGCCCAGTAATGAGAAACTAATGACAGTGTTAAAAAAAATTCTTCAGAGCTATCGCTTTTGTGCATATATAATAAAATGTATAAAATAGAACTTTAAAAATTCTGCTTGATCACATAAGAAATTTGAAATAAGATTTAAAGACTAACATGCTCTGAGGTGGCATTTAAATCTCCTGTTGCTGCCTACTTCTTTAAAGAAGCAAAATGGCATTTCAAAGAGGCAACTGGATCTAGAAAGTGAAGGATCACAAAACAGGTTAGCAACAGCTAGAGTTCGTGATTATTTTTCTAAAAATAGCTACTTGTATTTTAGAAATACACAAAGGGTAATTTAAGAGGCTTTTTAAAAATAATAAAATATATGTCAAGCCTACATTGCAAACCAGATTTGAGCTCAGTGAAGTGATCTTTCATACATTATACAGTGGCAATTACCATGTAAATAGATTTTAAATAAAGTGATGTATTATTTAAAACCTCAGTGTTATATAAAGCAAGCATGGGGAAATGCTTGATGTCTATTTTATTTTCAAATCAGCATCCCCTTTCCGCACACACAAAAAGGACAATGATTGCACCAGATAATTTTAATTATATTTCTCATAATAATGTGCTGTAGCGCCTATGATTACATATTTCCCCAACATTTGTGGGAAACATTATAGTCCTTATATAATCATAAGCCTAACATTTTTTCCCATTTGAAGGCCTTCTCCTTCCAGATATTTTTAATGAGAACTCCTAGAGAATAAATTTAATTCAGACTATTATAAATGGCCTAAAACAATAAAAATCATGATGAATGAAGAGCCAGAATTTCCTCCCACATTAGAGAAATTCTTCAAGGTGTCCTTGCAGGAGCAGGCTGAAAGGAAGGAAAGGAAGAGAAGAGAAAGGATTTAAAGAGGGTCGCATGGGCTCTATAGAGGAAACTGGGACAAGAATCAGAGTCTCCTGACCATGAGTCATTTGGCCTCCTGTCAAATGGATACCACTTGTGCTAGCTTCTGAGAGGTCATGGGAGTTGAATAAGTGACCACCAATTAAGCCAGTCACCTTCATTCTCACCTGGTCTCTACTTGAGTAGGCACAGAGCTTCTTCCATTTTAAGGAGGTTTGGGGTGTCCTTCCCTTCCTGTGACTCTTCATCTCTGTTCCTAATTCTAGGCTTGTTGCCCATGTAGGCCACTCCCATAAATGGACAGTAATGGGATGAATGGGTTCCTGAATACCCAGTGAGTTGATAGTGTTGTGGAAGGGAAGATCTCTACACTTTATTTGAGAATAACCAGCTTGCAATTCACCTCCTCTGCCCACTTGCCCTCACTCACGAATCAGAGACAGACAAGCAAAAATACATTCTGGAATATATATTTCTCAACTCAATGATCACACCTTTTCAATGAAAAAATACTCTATTATTTGGAAATAGGGAACATAACTATTTCTACGAAAATTTCAGTTGTTATTTATCATCTAACAACCCTGCTTTCCCCCTTTCTTTTCCTATTCATCATCTAAATTTTCTATTGGATTCCATCTGTCATCATTCCCAGTGGTACCCTCCTATCTACTTCATATCAGATTACCTTAATAGCACACTATCCATTTTCCTGATAAACATTTTACTTAACGAACATTTCTGAGTTCTTACTTTGGTGATCCAGCAGTAAAAAACATAGAGTAGGACCCAGTTCTCATAGTCACTAATAGTTGACCAAAGTTTAATCCAGTTTTCTTATGTCACCCTTAAACTTAGTTTAAATTGGCATTGCTTTTTGTAGCAAATGCAAAGACTTCATCCCGAGCAATCAAACCATCATGTATTTATTCATTTTTATCTCCATACACTAAACTCCAGACTGTTCACGGAGAAAACTGTAGTTCATTTGGAAGAGTGCCAGACATAGCTATGAATTCACAGTCTTGTCCTGGACATGGGAATTCGCTTCTCTGAGATTCACTTTCCCAATTTCTAAACTATTCTTCCATCACAAAGTTTTTGAAATACTGCAATGCCATGATGTCAATAAAATTATTTTGCAAACTGTAAAGAGCCATATCAAGATCAGTTATGTTAAATTGCCTTTCACATTTGGTGTTCCCTACCAACACCAGACTTAAACTATTTCAGAACTATTTCAGAATTATGATTGCTTGTCTTTTTCTTTCCACCAAATCTAGTATCATCTAGTCTAAAACGAATGAAAACTTTAAAACCAGTTTCAACAACTAGTCCCTTAACATGCACAATAAAAACCACTATTGAAAGCTTATTATGTGCCATAAATCAAGAATTTATAACACATTATCTCATTTAATCTTCTTAACAACCTTAGGAGGTAATATTATTAAAATCTTCACTGTACATGACAAAAGTAAACCTATATAACTTGAGGAACCTGACCACAAAGGTACAGTTAATATAAAATAGACTCATGAGTCACATTTGGGTATGTCTCTCTAGGTGAACAGTCTCTGAAGAGTCCCTGAAATACAATGTACAGCCAGTACATTATATTTCACTTTTGAGGTCTTCTATTATATCCCTTTCTCACCTTCTATTTCATATTATACCTCCCCACTTCTGGATTTCTGCAGCAATGAATTTTATTAAATTCTCCACTTTACACAGCCTCTACATAGTAAAATTGAGCTCCCCAGAAAGATTATCAACTCCTAAAGGGAAGGGACCATAGATTCTCCTCTGTTTTTATTTTACTCCACAGCTATATATTTTTCTACATGTAAAGAAATAAAACTAAAAAAAATAGACATTGCCATTACTTGACATTATAAACAGTCCAGATAAAAGAGGTAAATGATGTATATGATAAAGTATACTGAAATATCAACACCCATTGCTGAAATAATTTAAGAATTAGAATCCAAAGACTTTCATTTGAATCATTTATGTTTGGGATTTATTTACATTTGAGAAGCCTTACCCTATAAACATAAGCCAGGTCTCCACTAATATATGTTTCATGTCTGTTCTGGCATGTGTAAGCAGTATATCTCTTGAGTTTGTTGGTAGTGGTCCACTTAATGCTAAAATCCTTTTTCGTACCCTGTTAAAGAGACTTGGTGAGAAATTGTGTTTTGTGTTTATTAGTGAGATTATAACCTATCATGTTATTTATATGCCTGATTCTTAAATTGTGTGTTTGTGTGTGTGTGTGTGTGTGTGTGTGATAGTGGTCTGTGTTATGCCATTCAAAGTTGACTTAATTATCACTGAAGAAGAGATTCTACTATTCTCAAGGAAAAGCAGAGAAATCATTTTCTTGATTTTTCTCCATTAGGCCTGGATTTGAACTGAGCATTAAACTCATAAAAGGGAAATTCTGTGTAATACATTTATTTCTAAGTCTTCATGTACACAAATTTATTTAGACATAAATATGCTTACTCATAGCAATTGATTAGCTTAATTAAAAAGATGTGTATAATCTAATTAAGCATAATAAATTAAAGAAAACATCCAATTTCACATAGTTTAACCTCTCTATCAATTTTCTCAGCTTTAAAAAGTGAATGTTAAATCCCACCTCATAAGATTAGGACAAGAATTCTGTGAGATTAAAAAAAAAAAACAACCACCACCATAATGGCCTACATGTATTAGGCATTCAATAAATGTTAACTCTTTGGTTCCTTGTGACCAATCCTCTCCCCATCCTCCCAAAAAAGTTGTTTTTAAATCCCCATATTGATACAAAGGATAATGGTGAAATTTGCAAATAAGCTGTTACTTTCCCCTTAAAAACTTGAAAAACAAGGGAAAAATCAATATATTGTGCATAACTTTTACCAGTAATCTTACCTGAAAATAGGGCCATCTTTAACAATCTAGTAGTCACTGATGTTGTCCCTAGGGAACAAATGGGAAAAGATAATATTTAATAGATCAGAACAAAGGAACAACCTTTAAGATGAGATCTTTAGAGTCAGCTGACTAGTTCTCAGTTCATTTCACTTGATTCCTTCTCCTTTGTCTCACCATGAACTATATGAAGTAAATACTCAATTAAAATACATACATATATACATAAAGATCAACGAACATAATTATTACAAATATTATTTTGCAATATCTTTAATCTATAGAATTTTCTTAGTCCCTAGGCTATGACTAACAAAGTGGGTATTCACTAATAATTAGCAAAACAAAAAAAAAAAAAAAAAAAAAAAACCAAAAAACGCTTAGTGAGTACTTGCTCTGCATTAATAATCACCCTAAGCACTGGGAGGCATAGAGAAGTATAAGCCAGAGTTAAATTCAATGAATTAGCTCAACACACATGCAAGGAAACAGTGGTAATTTCCTTGGGAGATTCAAAGTCAAACTGATATTGCCCTTGCCTTCAAGAAGTATCTGTCACCAAATGGACTGTAGAAATGCTATTTGGCATAGATTATAAGTGCTATACATTTTTAAAAAAGAAAGCCATCATTGAGCCCAAATGGGATTCTGTAATATTTCATTAAGTAAATGGGAATTTAGTTTTATCTTAAATGATGGTGGTATTTGAATGGATGAAATAGATAGGAGATGGTAGTGGTTTATCATGGAGAAGTGAACAAGAAGAATGGATCTGATGGTATCTTCCTAATTGCTGAGAACTCTTTCCAGAAATATTGTGTGGTAATGCATAGTGATTTGATAGGAAGTGTGAGCCATGGGTTGATTAGTTTGTCTTATGTTTTCTGATAGCCAGATCCCACTAGCCAAAGAGTAGTATTTGTCCATGATTGCCATGACCACCTGTCCTCTGAAAAAAATCTAACTATCCCTCAAAGAACACTACCTACGTGAGTCAATATCTGATTCCAGAGATAATTCCTTATCAGAGGACTTATCACTTTAAATGGTCATCCACCTTTTAGAATATACAACTTAGTTAAGATGCTTTATATGATTTTAGGACATGGCTAGTTTTCAAGGTTGAAGGAAAAAGAAAAGGTGACTTTATGTTTAATTGTATCTACATATTCTGACCCTCACTCATGTACAACCATTTATAGAGAATTTTGTTTTCATAGAAAAGCATAATGCATATTTTACTTAATACAATAAAAGGCTAGATAAAAAGAACATGACAATATAATTGTGAATTAAAATTTCACATAGATCTTTTAATGTAGGTCATGGAGCAACTCACTGGGAAGTCTGTCACACACACAAAAGATAGTAATGTGGAAATAAAGACCACCCAGATGAATACAAGCAAACATTATTTAGTCAGAGCTTGCTATATCAAGGCAGTCAGGCACTTTCACTTGCACTTGGTAGACTCAAAGGCATGCAGAGGAGTGGGAAAGCTTTATAGTGGGAAAATTAAAGGCTTATGGCATGTACAGATTAGAGGCTGTTGGCATGGGGAATGAAGGTAGGGCATCCAATGTGACAGTTTAAAGGACCATATTTGGCATTCTCTGCTTGATCCTAAGTGGCAAGTGGAGACAAAAATTAGGAAAGCCAGCAGTTATTGATCGACCTCTGACAATTTGGGGCCAAATGCAGCAGAGGTTGTGATTTAGCTTCCTGGACTGATTGCTCTGGAAATTAGGGGTCAGAGGCCTATTTTTACCTATGGTCTTGTCATTGTACTTTTGCATATTCAGTCTCTCAACCATGAGTTTCAAATTATTTGGATTTAATATTATAAATAGGCTCTTACATGGGTGGAAAAATATTGTGATACCTTCATCATAATATTATTTCTTCTATCATTCGATAAATTCAACAGTTATAACCCCTATTATGTGAAAGGTAGAATCAACAATCACTAAAACTTTCTCATATCTAATGCAATTAAATGTCAGCATATGGCAAGTTACTTTACAATATGCTTGTTGAAGCAAATAAAAACTTGACAACAATAATTTTTCCATTTAATTTAAACGTATATATACTAGAGGCCCATTGCATGAAGATTCGCACAATAGGCCTTCCTTCCCTTGGCTGCCCGCAACGGTTTTCCTCCAGCATCTGGGACCCAGGCCTTTGGTCCAGCTGTAGCACGAGGCTTGGCTTCTCCGCTCCACCTGCAGCAAGGCTTGGTTTTGTACCAGCTGCAGCGGAGAAGCCAGCCTCTCAGTCTTCAGTCGTTAGTCGTCTTCAGTCTTTGCTCTGTGCCTGCATATGCAAATTAACTGCCATCTTTGTTGGTTAATTTGCATACACATCCAATTGGCTGGTGGGCGTAGCAGAGTGACACCAATTTGCATGTCTCTCTTTTATTAGTGTAGATATGAAGAAAAGAATAATTCTTTAATCTTGCTTTGATTTTGCTTCAACATCTATAAATACATTAGCACCTAACCTATCATCATGTTATAAGATATTAATATAATAATATTTTATTTACTTCCCATTATAAAACACTTTCATTTCTTTAGGGGCAAAAATTCAAGTCAAAGAGATAATATTTCACAGCTTAAAATAATTCCTTATGTAAAGTGCTTCTCTGAGATAACTGTGAAAGGGAAGCCATTCTCATTTGAAAGTAGAGAAAACTGAGGATCAGAGAACCAGGCTGACTTGCTAAAGATCTAGATAGAGTTAATGTTATAAACTAGATGTCCTGAATTCCAGTTCCCTGCTCTTTCCACTCCAGCAGTTCTCAACCTGTGGGTCGTGACCCCTTTGGCAGTCTCACAGGGGTCGCCTAAGATCATCCTGCATATCAGATATTTACATTGTGATTCATAACAGTAGCAACATTACAGTTATGAAGTAGCGATGAAAATAATTTTATGGTTGGGTCACAACATGAGGAACGGTATTTAAAGGGCCAGAAGGTTAGGAACCACTGCAGTCTACACTAATTTTCCTCTATGTAATTGTTGAAGTGAATGAAGTTTTACCAACTTTGTAATAACCACAAACATGGCAGAGAAAAAAAGAAATAAAACCAACGGCAACACATCTGACAAGACAAGCAAATAAAATGCTATTGAAACTATAAATAATAATTACTTTTGCTTTCTTTTTTCTTTAGGACCAACCCCCTCCCTCCCAAACATACAGTGAGACTAAGTAGCTTGAAAGAATGACTATTAATCCACACATGAGGGTAGACAAAATAGTAGTCTTGACTACAGAGAAGGGGAATGAGGACTTAAGACCAAGGAAATGGTGAAGGGAGAAAACAGAACTTTTAGAATAAATAAGTCTATATAGTTAAAATAAAATCAAAACTTTATTTTTAGCGAGCTCTTTGAAGAAACATCTTATTCCAAGGCTAAGTCAAGCAAAACTATATCTAGAGTAGATTATTGTGCCAGATGTTAAGGAAATTCTCAAAAAATGATGAGAACAAGTCAAAAGGAAATAAAAGCTAGCTTCAATGAATTTCCAATGGCAATATCTTGGATGTTCTGATATTAATAAAAATAAAGATGACAACAACATTAATTAATGTAATCCATTAAATAAGATAAAGAAGTTATGGATCCACAGTGATAACACAGAGAGAGGGAGGGAGAAAAGGTACAGTGCCTTCTTACTATGGAATATCAATAAATACAGAAAGAATTATTAAAAGTAAACAATTTTAGCAATTATAATTATTCAAGTAAATATATTGATGGATACTAAAACTAATGGATAAAAGTTTGAGAAGCAACAGGACACACAAACATCTTCAAAGTGTCTTTCCTCTATTACTTATTAACTGCAAATGGGAAAATAGCAATCATACCATGGAGAGCAACCTGACAGTCATTACTATATTCAAGTGATCAAAATCAACACCACCAATAGTTAGACAAACCCACATCATGTACCTCCTGATATGTCACATTAATAAAAACACATCTCGTATAGTATTCCTACCAAAAATGCATAAGTTAAACATAACCAGGAGGAAATTAGATAATCCAAAATTGAAAGACATTCTACAAAATAACTGATCTTAACTCTTCAAAATGACAACGTCATGAAAGATAAAAAAGCCATAGGAACTGTGAAAATTAAAGGAACCAAAGCAATATGGCAATTGAATACAAAATGTGATCCTGGATTGGATCCTGGGAATGGGAAAAAAAAGTTGCTAAAAGGATATTATTGGACTATTAGAGTAGTTTGAATACAAATGCAGTTTAGATGATACTATAGTATCAGTGTTAAGTATCTTGATTTTGGTAATTACACTGTAATTATATAAGGTTATATTTTTGTTCATAAAAACCACACAATGAAATGTTTATGGGAAATGAAGAATGATGTCTATAAGCTATAAATAGTTCAGAGGAAACTTAAATAGATAGATAGTATAGATATAATTCCTAGTCTCTCATATATATATATATATATATATATATATATATCTTATATATATATCTTAACTAATAAAAGCTAAATATTAAAATTAACCGTTTCTCCGGGACGGGGGTAAGCCATGCCCACCAGCCAA
>PVJC01025831.1:0-24453 GCA_004026665.1 Murina feae | reverse complement strand
ATAAAGTTCTTCCCTCCATCCTGTTGCACCTCTCCCCCACCTGGTTACTTCCCCCAAACTCTCCCTTGGCTGCTGCTCCGCCTGCCCCCTGCCCATCTCTCCATCTCCGGGCTCCCCTGGGGGTTCACCCCAGCTCTGAAGGGGGACAGGGCCTCTCACAGGAGACCCCTGCCCCTGTGTAAGAGAAAATGGAGCCAGCGAGAGAGTGGGCCCAGCAGGCGTGTGTGAGAAAAAGGGAGCAGGTCTCCTTCCCTCACTAAAGCTTCCCCTCTGCCGGCTGGTTCCGCCCCCACTGTCGTGGGCCTGAGTGGGTCCCTCGGAGGCTTAGCAGCCACCGTGCATGTGCCCCGGAACCCACCCAGTCCGATCGCAGCCCCTCTGCCTCCAGCTGCCCAGCCAGCCCACCCCTGCTGCGGCTCCGATGGGCCTGGGTGGGTCATAGGAAACACATGCACAGAGGCTTAGCAGCTTCTGTGCGTGTGTGCCTCTGGACCCACCCAGGCCCATCGCAGCCCCCCGGGCGGCTGGCTGGTCCGACCCCCAAATTGGCTGCGATGGGCCTGGGTGGGTTCGAAGGAGACTTAGCAGCCTCTGTGCGTGTGTGCCCCAGGACCCACCTAGGCCCATCGCAGGCCCTGGGGCAGCCGGCTGGTCCCACCACCACTGTGGCTGCGATGGGCCTGGGTGGGTTCGAAGGAGGCTTAGCAGCCTCCATGCCTGTGTGCCCCGGGACCCACCCAGACCAATCAGTCCCTCGGCCGGCTGGTCCTGCTTCCCCCGCGATGGACCTGAGTGGGTCCTTCTGAGGCTTAGCAGCCTGCGAGCGTGTGCCCCGGGACCCACCCAGGCCAATCACAGTCTCTGGGCCGGCTGGCTGCGCCCCCCCCCCTCCCTGCGATGGGCCTGGGTGGGTCTCACAGAGGCTTTAGCAGCCTCCCTGCGCCTGTGCCCCTGGACCCACCTGGGGCGGCCGGCTGGTCCCACCCCCGCATTGGCTGCGATGGGACTGGGTGGGTTTGAAGCAGGCTTAGCAGCCTCCGTGCGTGTGTGCCCCGGAACCCGCCCAGACCAATCGCAGCCCCTCTGCCAGCTGGTCCCGCTTCCCCCGCAATGGGCCTGAGTGGGGTTGCTCTGAGGCTTAGCAGCCTGCGTGCCTGTGCCCCGGGACCCACCCAGGCCAATCACAGTCTCTGGACCAGCCGGCCGCCCCCGGGGCTGCGATGGGCCTGGGTGGGTCGCTCCAAGGCTTAGCAGCCTCCGTGCATGTGTTCCCTGGGACCCATCCAGGCCCATCGAAGCCCCCGGCTGACTGACTGCTCCCTCCCTCGGCTGCCACCTGTATTTGCGGCAGAGGCCGCAGTCTGTGGCTTCTTGCCGGCTCCCACCTCCGCCATCTTGATTGGACTATTTTGCATACAGTCCCTCTGATTGGCTGGTGGGCGTGGCTTACCCCGTCCCGAAGAAACGGTTAATTTTACTATTTCCCTTTTATTAGTTTAGATTTTTTATTTTTTAGAGAGTGAAAGAGAGAGGGAAAGACCAAGAGAAACATCGATGTGAGAGAAACACATGCCCCGATCAGGACCCTGACTGGGGAGGAGCCTGCAATCCAGGTATATGCCCTTTACAGGAATCGAACCCGGGACCCTTCAGTCCACAGGCTGACACGCTACCCACTGAGCCAAACTGGTTAGGGCCACAGCATCTCATTTTAAAAGGATTTGGGAAAGTGACCTACTGGTTATTTAAAAACTTTGACTGCAAGTCTTTCTGATCCCACCCCAGGCCCTACTGCCTCTCTCCCCGCTCATCATGTTTGCTCATAAACGCCAACAATCCCAAACAGAACCTTTGGAGCAGCGGGGCCAGCTAAAGAACAATGACAGGATGTTGGCTTGCAAAGTGTCAGCATTTGCCAAATAAGTTTATCCTTTATTTATTATTTTCATTGTGGCTTAAAACATGCAGCCCTGCAAGCCAAGTCTCTAAACCGAAACGTATGGCAGGCCTGCGTCTGCTCAGAGTCCACAGTGAACGCGGAGACTTCCCCCGTGCTCCTCCCCAGCGATCGGGAGCGAAGATAGTATGTTTTGAATTTACGGAGAGATCTACTGCTTTGGGCTCCCTTTTAGTACTTTTAAAAAGCAATCAATAACGGCCAGTTTGTAATAAGAAAAATTTATGAACTGACAGGCAAAATGTAATTACGGAGGGGATTCCTTGAAAGAAAAAAGAGGTGATGTTAACAGACATCCCGACAATCTGTTTGCACTCATTTTCATTCACATAAATGATGATCTGCTTCTGGGTGGAAGCCGCGGTCGGCAAGGGATTCCCGGGGGCCTGGAAAGGTCGCTGCCAAAGTTGTCACTAACGAAGGGCAACGAGTCCTTGCGTTCACGTCTCATTGTTCCCCACAGAATGGACTTTTCACAGGGCTCCGTTTATGACTCTGACTGTACCCCAGCAGCCGGTTACGCCCCTCATCTTCCCCGGTCCCTGGGGAGCTTGAGAGCTTTCTCGAAACCGGGAGGCAACTGGGAGTCTTGGTTCCTTCCACCCATCACTTTCTCTTGTCACTTTCTCCTTTCAGCCGTGCAACTTCTTGATCCTTAAAGGCACCTTGAGAAAGAGAGAGAAAGGCAGAGATTCCTGGGAAAACAGCACAGGTGGTCTCACCGCTGCCTCATCCTGACTGTGCACAACGTCAAGGTCAGAGCCTTTCAACATAATAGGTCCCAACAAGTGCATGAAAAAATGAGAATAATGAGATCTGAGACCATTGACCTTCACAGTAATCCAAAGGGACATTTGTTAGTATACCCATTTTACAGATGAGGAAGTTGAGGCTCAGTGAAATTACCTGACTTACAGTCACATAGCTTATTAGGACTCAAACCAGGTTTTGGAACCAGGTTATGGATCCACATTTTTTTTCTTTTTAAATATGTTTTTATTGATTTTTTTAGAGATAGAGGAGGGGAGAGGGATAGAGAGATAGAAACATCAATTGGCTGCCTCCTGCACATCCCTTCCTGGGGTTGGAGCCCGCAACCCAGGCAGGTGCCCTGACTTGGAATTGAACAGGCAGCCTCCTGGTGCAGGGGCCTATGCTCACCCACTGAGCCCCACCAGCTGGGTGGGTCCACTTTTCTTGGCCTCCCAAAGCCTGTGTCTTTTGAACATCCCAACAACAGAAAAAAAAGAGTTCTTTTTTAAGAAGAACAAGGAATAGGAAGGACATTCTTATTCAAAAAGTACAGTCCAGTGAAATTTTATTTAAGTTTGTTAACTTCTAAAGGGAGCCCACGGCTGCCAGAGGTGAGAACTGTTTTACCGTTTTGTGTCTGGGGTACGTGGTGATTTTCCAAGTGCTTCCACATCTTGACTTGATGTCATCTGCAGCTCACCACAGCTCTGTGGGGGAGGCAGGGGAATGTCACCGCCCTCACACTGTGGAGGAGCAGAGAGAAGCTAGGAGGTGAGGTGACCTGCCTGGGGTCACAGAGGGCACCCTTGGAAGCCAGAAGCTCCTGACCACAGCTCAGTGGCATAGAAGGGGATTCTCTTTATTGCTTTTACAGAAAACCTCAGAGTGCTAGAAGCTGAAGAGTGCAGTCCTTAGCGATTCGCTCTTTTCATTCTTTGTGCTTACCTCTGGGTTGAAAGTCAGCGATCACAAATCAAGTTGAGACCCGGGACTCGAGGCAGGCAGCATTCATAACAAGAACAGTAACTGGAGAGGCACCCAGGAGGGGTGCCAGGGCCAGCACAGCCCCACCACAGCCTGACGCCCACCCTGAAGTTCATTCCAGCCCTGACACCATGGCCTTGGCCGTGCTGAGTCATGGAAGTGGGTGATCACATTTCACAAAGGTTTCCAGGAATGAAGGTGGAAGCGTAAGGAGTCTGAGCCTTCAGTTACCTGAAGATCCAAACACACGGCATCTTACATTTTTCTAGGCTCAACGGGCAGCTGCAGGTTTGGATGTGATGGCCCGGTGCCACCTCTCCAGGCACAGTCATGAGTGATGAGTGTGGCTGGAGGCAGTTTGGGCTGTGGGGGAGGATGTCAGGATTACCCAGGCAGCCTTATCTGTTAAGAATCTGGTTTTTGGATCCCCATCTGTCTCTCTTATGTGTTGCTATAATAAAGCTGCAAACCCTCTAACTCAGTGGTTTAAAATAACACTCTCTTCTTGCTCCTTTTGGATGTTGGGATCGGCCCCAAGGCTTTGGTTTGGGTGAAGGTCTGCTCCCTGTACTTTTCCTTCTCCCAGGGCCAGTAGACCACCCAGAGCAAGAGCCATGGTGATGGCAGAAGCACAAAAGCCCAGCCAAGCTGCTCAGCACATGAAGGTCTCTTCTTGTGTCACATTTGCAGCCAAAGCCAGCCATGTGGCCAAGCCCAACCTCAGTGGGCCAGGGAGATCTGCTCTGCCCATTCCGGGGAGCCCAGAGGACTGTGACTATTTACTGAATTACCCAAACTAGCACACCATCTGCCTGCCTCCAGCATCCTATTTCTTAATGGACTATAATTCGGAGGAAGAAAAGAGATGTGACTAATTATTATAGAAATCCCCAGAACGCTTTAGGTGAGAGCCAGTGAGCCATGGGAGTGAGGGAGGGGAGGCGTTGGAGAAGGGAGACCGAGTAGTGTGGCTCCTCCCCCTGAGGGGCCAACACTGTGGAGCTGGGAACCAACAGATTCTGGGAGGTGGTTTCAGAAACCACAGGACAGAAGGGCGGGACAGTGGTGAAAAACAGAAGCACTAGGGCCTGAATAAACTGGATCCGTATTCCCGCTTCTCTATTTACTAAGTCTGACACTTATCTCTCTAGCCTCGATTTCCTCGTTTTTAAAAGAAGGAGGATGCCAGATGCCTCAAGGAGGGCGAGTGTGCAGAGGGAGGAGGCAGACAGCAGGGACCACTTGGTGCAGGAGGTTGGCTTTGAAGGGAAGGAGTGAAATGCACTAATATTTGAGCAGGTTTGGGTCTCTTTATAGGAAGGGGCACTGGAATAATTTTGTAGGTAAAACAGAAGGTGGAGAGCTTGAATGAAGATGGCTTCTATGGCTGCTGGTTAAAATTTTCCCCAATTCCTTCAGGAAATGTTTGCTGAGTTACCACCAGGTGCTCCACAGCAGGCTAGGTGCTGGGACTACATCAGTGAGTGAAACAGATGCCCTCATGGTGGGATGGGGGTGATATTTACTAAGCATGTACACTGTACTGGCCTCGACATCCACCAATGCAAGAAGGAACTGCTATGTCTACTTTGAGGACGAGAAAACTGAGACTCAAAGCAAATAACTTCTCAGTGGCCACCTGCAGCCAGGAAGAGGCACTGCTGATAGCGCTCAATCCCAGAATCTTTCTGTTGTGTCGAACCCCCAGGCACCAAGATGGCAGTTTGCAAACAAGCCTCTGGGACTTTTGGAGGAATGTGGGTGACTAAAAGGGTGGAGATGACAACAGCATGTTAAGGTCATTTTCAAAGACTAGAGATGGGGCAATGCCTGCATGCTGATGGGAGCAAAGGCATGGACTGAGGATTCCAAGCAAGGTGGGTGCTGGAGCGTGGGTGAGAGTCCTGCCTGCAGGGGCAGCCCTTCTCGGCCTGTCCAGGGGGGCAGAGCAGCTTAGTAGCCCTTTCTTAAGAGTTAGAAAGCGGGGGTTGTTCCAGAGGGATCACTGTGAGCCACTTCGTTCTCAAAGCCCAGCCAGCTCTCATCACTAGTGTCAAATGCCTAAAGATAACAGGACTGAAGCTTGTCTGAAATCAAAAAGAAATCGGGAACAGATGTTAGAAAACCATTTTTTTTTTTTTTTTTTACTTTGAATGTGAGCGTAAGCCTAGCGATTATTGGCAGAACTCTGGCACGTATCAGAAACAATTAGCTGCCTGGCCCGAGACTGAAAGGAATCCCCAGCTTCCTTTTATTTCCTTCCCAGCTCAAGCTAGACATCTCAAAGGACAGGACATGGCCTTCCCATTGGATGGATGGGCCCACACTTCCTATTTTGTTTGGCCTTCAAGTCTCTTGCTTTGCTCCTCCTGACTCACCATCTTCCTTACCCTTTCTCTCTAATCCCACTACCCCCATTAATCACGTAAACTTGGCAGGTCTGTGCATGTGAGCACGCACACACACACACACGACACACACATGACACGTGCTACTTCCAATCTTGGCAACTGCCTCAGAGTTTATAATGAGGGTCATTCCCAACCATACATCCAGGGACAGCCAGAGCCTCATAGTCCTCCTGCTCACCAAGCCTCCTAAAAAAAAAAAAAATCTTTCTGTGCAATTTACTCTTAGCCACTCCAACTGAATGGGCTTTTAGCTGGAATCTGCTTTGGAAGTTCCATGAGTGTGGGATTCAAGACTAGTAGTTGAACACCTACTGTGGGCCAAACACTCTACAGGCATATTCTAACCTTTTTCAGGGTCTCTCTAGCCTGAGAACCTAGGTGGTGTCTCTGTGGTCATTGTATCTCATGTTTCATTGGCTCCACCCCATCCTGCAGAGCTCCCTGGTCCTGTTTAGAGGACCTTAGGATGGTCACCCAGCAGCTCCTGAAACATCTGGTTGGCTGCTGTGGCCATGCAGTCTATGTCAGAATCTTCTTCTCCTGCCCATGTCATTTGTGAGAGCTCTGACATCGGTGACTCGGGCATGCTGTGTCTTCCTCTCTCTAATTCACATCCACACTCACTGAATTAATTAAGACAATTGGCACTGCCCTAACTGGTTTGGCTCAGCGGATAGAGCGTCAGCCTGCAGACTGAAGGGTCCCAGGTTTGATTCCCGTCAAGGGTAAGTACCTTGGTTGTGGGCACATCCCCAGTAGGGGGTGTGTAGGAGGCAGCTGATCGATGTTTCTCTCTTATCGATGTTTCTAACTCTCTATCCCTCTCCCTTCCTCTCTGTAAAAAATCAGATATATATATATAATTATTTTCAAAAAAAGACAATTGGCACTTGGGAGGCCATTATGGATACCCCTCTATATCAGTATATACAGATCTACCCCCTTCGTTTGAACAATGTCATATTCCTTTATCCTGTGGGTCTGCACAGGCATGTAGTTTCTATGGGCTGAGTTCCTGTGCAGATTGGGAGATATACAAGGTGAAGGATGCTCAAATCTGCCATTTTGACCCAGGCATTTTGAATTTAAATATTTAAATCAGTATTATGCTAACGCTGTTTAATTTCTACTGTGAAAATATTTTCAGCCCCAAAAGGCCTTAGGCCAATTCAAATCCTTGATTTTTTTTGTAGTTAAGCTATTAGTTAAATCATCTCTATTTTTGGGGTCATAATTGTAGATTACTAAAATAATGCTTATTTTTATTAGCTCCTTTTCCAGGAAAACTTTGTAATAGAGATCTGATTTATGGGTAAGTTTTTGATTTTTGTCAAGCTATATTGATTATAAGTTAGGCTTCAATAAGTTTTCTTTTCTAGCCATTACTTCTGTCAACTTCAATTTTCCTGTGTCAAATTGTGTATATCCACATGCTACTATTTCTATTTTTATTCATTGTCATTTTTTACAGATAATTGTTTTTTACGTTAATTATTTTTTTACAGATAATACTGATTAAGACTGGGATAAAAGACTTCATAATGATTATTCATAGCAAATCCCAGAGAAAGTTGTGAACAATCACTCTTGGGGTTCCAGAATGGCTTTCTTGCCCTGGACTGATCTATTGCCAAATTGCCTCTCTCCTTCCCATCCCTTTGTCTACGGTTTGTCCACCCTGTGCCCTTGTCTGAGCCCATAGCAAGTGGAGGACACAACATGTGGAATCAAATATTTTTGTAGCCAAAATGGTGAAGCCCAAACATCTGCTTTTGGTACATGAATATAAAACATGGCTCTTGCTCTTTCTATATTTGTAGGAATAAGGATAGATGCAAAAGAATAGATCACTCGAGCTAGGGCTAACGGAATCCAACTCAGTGCTCATGAATATAGAGGAATATTCAACTTCTCCTTCTTGAAGATGCTAAGATGAGAACAACAGTCATGTTCATCAGCCCACCCTAATCTGGAAATGTGTGATTTCACAAAATATTTCAAGAAATAGGTTGAAATATACTAGTAGATTGGTGGGGGGTGGGAGGAGAGAGCATTTTTGTTAACTTCCAGTAAGCTAGAACTTTCCAATTACTCATAATCCTCTCTGCCTGCCCCTTTGCCCTTTCCTGAATACTCTGGTGAAGCAGGTTGAACTGTACTTCCCCAGGGGGTCTAAGAGAAGTGCTCCTGAGCTTAGGGAACATTTGGCTTTAGGGACTGGAAGACACTTCTATGGTGCTGTGTCTTTTAGACACAACAGGCTAAGTCATCTTTCTTTGTCTATTTTTCTAAACTGAGTATCTATTAATACAAAACCTTGGCCAGTGCTGGGGCTCAGAGGGCTGGGCAGCAGAGGCTCTGTGTGCTGCTGAGAAAGCTTTCAAGGCCATTATCTCCTGGGGCACAGTAGGAGCCAAAGTGGGTGTCATTAGAGGCCTCTAAAAAGCTGGTCTGCATCCCACCAGAGACACACAAAAAAAGGTTAATTACAAAGATAAGCTGGCTGAACAGAGGACCAACGACAAGAAATTGTAAAAGGAAGAAAAAAAGAAAAAGTAAAGACAGGATAGCTTGGGACCAAAAGGCAGTTCCCTAAATCATAAATGCAGTGGGAAGGTTGGGGACCGCTCTATAATTGTGGGGTGGATCCAGGGGGGCAAAGGAGCTTTTAGAATACCATTAAGGTAGGAATGTTTAAACCGTGGCTGGCCCTCAATCCTGCAGAGTCATGCATGGAAAGAAAAGGCGTCCCCCCCTGGACTTCCAGGAAAGATTCTTTTTATACATTCCACAGGCTTCCTTCTCTCTTTAGATACTTAAGGAAAATACTATAAGTTTCTCATCTTTTGAAATCAGCCAACTTACTAAGAGCAGTTCACTACATTGCCTCTCCTGGCTTACTTTTATGTGACATTTGTTGTAGGAACCTCTCTTAGCAACCACTTTACAGATGTGCCTACAGCAGACCCACAAGCTGACACAGTCTGAACCCGCGGACCAAGCTGGGTCCCAGGACATAGGCCCAGCATGCAATTATTAATGGACCCGGTGCTGTAAGCAAATCTAAGACAGACAGGAGATTGAAATAACAAAAACTTGGTTTCAGCTCCCAGCTTTGCCACTTCCTAGCTGTGAGAAGGTAGGGAGTCAGTTCACCTCTCAGAGTCTCCATTTTCTACTTTGTAAAGTGGGTACAATAGCACCTACCACAGAGAGCCAGTCTGATGAAACAGTGGCCTGGCCCAAGTCTAGGCTCCCTTTGCTGCTTTCACTGGCTCCATGGCACTTGTATGAAGGGAGCTCATTGAAAATGGTGATGATGATGGCCTCCATAGGAATAGCCATGCCAAGGATGGGAGCACAGCCTTAAGTTTGGGTTAGCCCCTCCCCCACTAAAGCAGGATATAATACAATAGGAAATTTGACAATCAGGATGGATGGAGATACTTCTCAGGCACAGTAGACTGGCATATTAATTTCTTATGATCACCATAACAAATTATCACAAAAAAGGAAGTTTGAGGGTGATCTCCCTCCCCCAAGTATCTTGAGAATGTGATAATTCACGTTCATATTGATTATTGATTGTATAGGTGGGCACCTCTTTCCATAGGATTTCTCATTAATGTCATGGCCAAGTAATTAATGTCATGGCATATATATCATTTACAAACACTCTTGGGTAATATGAACTATAAATAGACAGGTTTACCAGAAGACATGGGAGACTTCATATTTGATTAAGAGGTTATAGATGTCTCACACGACATGGCTAATCTGGAGCTAGACCTTCGGGTTTTCTGGGTGACTTCTGCCTGCAAAATGAGTTTGCAATCCATGCATTTTCTTTCTTTTCCTGAGGGCATTCAAGCACACAAGCTACCTTGACTCATTCCCCATGCTGGACAGGTATTGTAGGTTCTGAGTTTCTGAAAAGGCCAGGAGCTCCGGTTAGCTCTGCCTGAGGTCAGGCTCTCTTTTCTCATCTAGCACCTCCCAACACACCCATGATGTCTTCTTGTGATGTTCTTAAGTCTGGCCAGTTGCCTATTTCAGTGATTGAATGGTAGCCTCCAAAAGATATGCCCCCTAGAACCTGTGAGTAGGGACTTACTGTGAGTGAGGACTTATTTGGAAAAGGGGTCTTTGCCGATGGAATTAAGTTAAAATATCAAAAAGAGATCATGCAGAATTACCTCAGTGACTATAAATCCAATGACAAGTGTCATTACAAGAGACCTAGAAGGGAAGACACAGCCAGAGAAAAGGAAACAGAAAGAGCCATGTAGGCATAAGGAAAGCTGACAACCACCAGAAGACAGAGGCACAAGGAGGCTTCTCTCCTAGAGCCTCCAGAGTGAGTGTGGCCTTGCCAACACCTTGATTTTCCACTTCTAACCTCCAGAACTGTGAGAATAAATTCCTGTTGTTTGAAGCCACATGATTTGTGCTAATTTGTTACGGTGGCATAGGAAACTGATACACTGGTCCAGCTTGCTTTCTGCCAGGCTCGGCTCTCTCCCAGCCTGCTCTCCAGGATCCCCTGGGAAGGGTGATTAATGTCACAATGGGGTTGTTATCCTGTCTCTTTTCTGCTTCCTTTCAACGTTCCTGTTTAGCTGAGAAAGTTGTTCCTCTCCCAGTGTTCTACCTGCTCACCCACTTCTCCAAGTCCACTCTTTTCCCCACCACATCCCTTTGCCCACTTGATTTTAATATTTGGAGGGCTCAGCCATATGCTTCTCAGCCTCATCTTTTCAACCAGGAGACACCTGTGCTTAGGACACACTTAGCAGGCATCTCATAGGTGGTCATCTAGAGCATTCTCTCTTCCTATTCTGGTTTCTCATAGGTGGTCATCTAGAGCATTCTCTCTTCCTATTCTGGTTTCACCCCTACAGCATCTTGGCAGGGGGACTTCAGATCTGCCCACCTGCTTGCATTTATTGAAGGAGCTCACTAACCCAGGGAAGCCTAGCTAGGTTCTATCTGCCTTTGGAACCTTGGATTGGCCGGATAGTAAGCCAAACCTACTTTCTTGCCTGCAGCTTTACTCGGTGCTCCTTTTCTCCATCTGAAGTTGGGGGAAAGCAGGCTTCTGGTATTTGCTGTGCTGGCTGTGATCATCCCTAAGTTCTCTTAGTCTCGGGGTGAAGTGCTTGGCTCCCTCTAGGTAGTCTGTGCAGAACGTGCTTTCTGGACCCTTCCAGACACAGTGCACTCTCCTCTGCAGTGCCTTCTCCAGCCAGGCACCTGGGCTGCACTCTCCACCCTCACACCAGGGTGTGGGCAGTAAGGGGGAGTAAGGCCCTGGCCAGGTACCTCTTGCCCCTTTGCCTCCCTTCCTTGTGTTTCTGAGGAGATTGATCAAGGGTGTCAACATTCTCACCACAGAGAGAACACCCCATCCCCCTGGCACCCTATGTGGGCGGGATGGACTCCTGCAGGCACTCATTTGTGACCAGGGGTGGTTGTTATGTAAGCCTCAAGGGCCATCTTTCCTACCTCTGGGAGAGGCCCTAGTAGAGAATGCTGCCAGCACAACAGAAAGAGACTTGGATTTACCTGTGTTTGATGCTAAACCACACCTGGACTTTTCCATCATGTGATCCTATAAATCTCATCTTTGCCTGAGCTAGTTTGACTTGTTTTTCTGCCTTTGCAAGAAAGAGTCTTGACCAACATACCTACTTCAGCCCGGGCTGCCTGTGGGCTGTGTTTGGTCTTGGGCATTGCCCAAACTCCTTGCTTCTTTCTGATTCT
The DNA here is from genome assembly GCA_004026665.1 of Murina feae. Lineage (NCBI taxonomy): Eukaryota > Metazoa > Chordata > Mammalia > Chiroptera > Vespertilionidae > Murina > Murina feae. The sequence continues at coordinate 12,585 of PVJC01025831.1, read as the reverse complement.
GCCTTCAGCCAAAGTCATGCACTCCTTCATGACGCCCCAACGACTGCTATCTTCTTGTTTTACTTTAGTCTTTTACAACCCAGCTTCCAGTCTGGGTGTCCCACCCTTCCCTGCTCCCTAAGCCCCATGTTTGGGCTCTACTCCATGAGACCCCTTATGCAGAGGGGTGTCCCCATGCCATCCCCAAGTCCTGTCCTCCTCAAGCCCAAAGGAGTCCATGTGGTCTAGTCAGTGTCTTCGCACTCCTCAAATGGAAGCCACCCTGCAGAGGCTCCAATAAATCCTGTGCATGTAATGTAAGAAGGATCACCTTCGTTCTAACCAATTTAACCCCAAGAATAACAGCATTGAAAAACAATATTTAATAATCAATGCTGCGATGAATTATGCAGCGAGTCCTAAGCATCACCCCCAAATATTATGTCTACAGGAAATGGCTTTATACAGCTAATTGTTAACTGGGAAACTCTTTCATTAATTCAAACGGGTCAACATTTCAAATGATACCCTCGTATAAATGTGGTATGAAGGTTTATGTGCAGATCACTCTAAGGTATTCCTTTTTTTGTGCGTGTGAAGCCGACTAATGCTGCATTATGTTTTATTGTGCAATAAAATTATGTGCTAAAATTATGCTCATAAATGTACGCAAATGTAAACCAAGCTATTAGTTATGTTTTCACAGATAAAAGTCATTAGCATAGCTATCAAACTCTTCTCCCATTTGAATAACAGAATTATGTCTGGAGTCTCTGGCTGGCTGGCTGAGGCCCAGTCTCAGAGAGAGCTCGTGTAAATCTTGCTGCCTGTGGGTTATACAGAAGCAAGTACCTGACCTGACTCCAGCCGTGGAGGCCAGGCCGGCTCTGTGTGGGACCCGCTGGAGTCACCAGCAAGGAAGGACCCTTTCGGCATCTCTCGGCATCTCACATCTCTGGGAAGTCATTCTTTAACACCTCCCCACCCACTTCCTGCTAATTAGACTTACTGAAAAACAATTGCACATCTTTTGAGATTTCAGGAGGCTGACAGCATCTTTTAGCAACAGTCAAAGGGAAACAAAGTTTCATGTATAATTCATGAGGTGCGTGGTCATCCTGGTGGGAAATTATCTCCTGACAGGCGTGGTGGTGGTGGTGGTGTCCTGTCAGAACGGCCTACAGTGTATAATTAAAACCTGAACAGAACAAATTAATGCTGATTACTTTATAAACAATTTGAAAGCTTGAATCCTGTTCCCTGTCTTGCAAGCAGGAACAGATATTTCAGAACTGCATAGATTTCCACCCCTTGACTAATAGTTCTGCTAATAAAGGACCCTTGAATAGATAATACAGTTAGCAATCTTTGTCCTCCAATTTGTTTCCATGAGGCTCATCTGTACTATGTTGGAGGCACCAAACCAAAAATTTGGCAGGTGCTAAATTTTCATGCTGAGAGCGTCTGCCCCTCTCCTGTAAATCCATGCTTGCCTCTCCGTCCAGGCTGAGAAAAGCTCTAGCATTCGCACAATGTGAGTACTGAAAGGGCCCGATTAGGTCAGTTAGTCATACCCCTATGTTTAGAGGTCAGGTAACTGAGGCCAGAGAAAGAGAGGGACCGGCCCTAGGCCAAGCTGAGCTATGATGAGACCAGTTGGTGGCTAATCCAGAGTTCCTACCAAAGTGTTCTATTTGGAATAATAGCAGTGACATAAAACTAACGTGTTCAAATGTTTACCATATACCAGGCACTATGCTCAAATTTCACTGAATTTTCCCAAATACTATTATTATCCCCAGTTTACAGATGGAAAATTGAGGCTCAGAGATATTCAGGTGCTTGGATGTCTCATTCCGTTGAATAAATAAATGACTGTTGGCTGGATCGTGTTACTTTCCCTCCATCCTCATGGACGCCAACCTTGCCAAACTCCCTCCACTTCCGTCTGAATTGTTGCACCCGTGTTCTAAGAAGTCTCTCTCACTGCCTACAACTCTGATCTCTCTAAGTGGATTCTCCGTGCCTTGGCCAGAGCTGGATGTGAGAAACAGGAATCTATCATTTTGCCTCCAGCATAAAAGAGTCTGTTCAACAAATCTCTATTTAGCGCCTGCCCTTTGCCAGGCACAGTGCTAGGAATTGGCTATGTGTCAGTGACTGACAGAGACATGGTGCTCACACTCCTGGAGCTTACAGTTGGGCAGAGGGGACAGATGATGGCTCCCCATGGTACTTGGGTCAAGATCCAAATTCCTAAACATAGTCTAAAGGGCTCCACAAACCCTCCTTTTTAAAGTTATTTTTTTAAAATTACAGTTGATGTACAATATTATTTTAGTTTCTGATGTACAACATAGTGATTAGACATTTATATACCTTACAAAGTGATCCCCCCAATTAGTCTAGCACCCACCTGGCCCCATACATAGTTATCACAATATTATTGGTTATATTTCCTACCTTGTACTTTATATCCCCATGACTATTTTTCTAACTGCCAATTTGTACTTTTTAATCCCCTTCACCCTTTTCACACAGCCCTCAACCCCCTTCCATTTGGCCACCATCGGTTTGTTCTCTCTGAGTTGATTTCTGTTTTGTTTGATTGTTTTTGAGATTCCACATACAAGTAAAATCATGGTATTTGCCTTTCTCTGTCCGATTGGTTTCACTTAGCATAATAACCTCCAGGTCCATCCATGTTGTCCCAAATCATATTTCATTTCTTTTTGTGGCTAAGAAATATTGCAGGGTATATGTGTACAATGCAATATTTCTTTGTTTGTCTATAGATGGACATTTAGGTGGGTTCCATATCTTGGCTATTGTAAATAATGCGGCAATGACCATAGGGGTGCATTTATCTTTTTGAATTAGTGTTTTGGATTTGTTTGAATAAATATCCAGAAGTGAGATTGCTGAGTCATAGATAGTTCTATCTGTAATTTTTTTGAGGAACCTCCATACTGTTTTCCATAGTGGTTGCACCAATTTGCAATCCCATCATCAGTACCCTAGTGTTTGACATCACTAATCATCAGGGAAATGCAAATCAAAACCATAATGAGATATCACTGAACACCTGTCAGAATGTCTATCAGCAATAAATCAACAAATAACCCTAGCAGGTTTGGCTCAGTGGGTAGAGCATCGGCCCTCAGACTGAGGGATTCCCAATTCGATTCTGGTCAAAGGCACTTACCTTGTGGTTGCAGGCTCCATCTCCGGCTCTGGTCGATTCCGGTTCTGGTCGGGGCCTGTGCTATCTCACTCTCACATCAATGTTTCTCTCTCTGTGTCTCTCCTCCTCCCTTCTACTCTCTCTAAAAACCAAAGGAAAGATATCCTCAGGTGAGGATTAACAAAAAATATAAATAAATACAATGAAAAATAAATTAACAAGCAAATGCTGGCCAGGATGTGGAAATGAGGGAGTCCTGGACCCTTCTCTCCAGCTTCAGTTCCAGAAATCCTTGCGGCGTCGGACACACTTACAAAAACAAAGAAATCAGGCTCAGCTGGATTTCCTTATTGCAAAACCTGTGAAATCGAACTTCCTGCCCTTCTGTCCCATTTGCCTGACAGAATCCAGAGCTATACTTCTCTTCTAGGTGATCTCTCCATTTCCGGGGAGGTCAATGACAGCATGACCTGGTCTGCCACAGCCAAGGATGTCCCTGGCCTGCTCCAGGCTCCGGGCGAATTCTCTTTTTGCTCAGGTTGTGGCAAGGGGCTGGGGGATGGTGAGGGCAAGGCTTGGCTTCTTGCAGTGTTTTCTGATTGGCGATCTCTGAGCCCTGTAGAATCTAGGAGGGCAGTCTGTTTGCCCACAAAGTAGCACCTATGTACATGAATAGAAAAGAGCTTGAAGGCCAGAGCTAACGTGAGGGATGTCCTGGGGTAGAATAGCTTTGGCTCCCCTGGTGGCAGGAATAACACTTGCACAGGTGGACTTAGGAAAACAAGGGACTCACAGGTGGCATTGCACAGCTCTGGGGTGTGCCATTCCTATCCTAGTCATTGTAGGTTTGTGCATTTATTATACTTTTCTGGCTGGTGGCAGGTAGTGAAGTACCTAAATAAAAGTATTTTTCTAACTTGTACAAAGTATCTCAAAAGCTGGTAGTGGTGCTGATCAGATATGGAGTCCCTACTCATCTCCCAGCTATGGAATCCACTCCCCATCTCTCCTCCTAGCCTGATACATGGTTGTCTTTCCCCTTAAGGCAATGCCTGACCCTGATTTGCCAGGCCTAATGGGCTGGGCTCAGGCACTCCTAGGTCAGAGCCAACCTCTGCTTGTGGGGAGAGTGGACTTGGGGTCCAGACAGACTGAGTGAAGTTCCCAAATATAGGATTTAAAACACACACACACACACACACACACACACACACACACACACACACACACACACACCTTTCTCCCAGGATGCTTTAGGGAGTAAAGGATGCTAGCATCAGTTCACCCCAACTTTCCCAGGAATAGGAATATCGCACTCCACATTCTGTAAATGTGAAGTCAGATATTCATCCCTCTGCTTGGAGCTAGGGCTCCTTCTTAGACTTTCTCCACCCCTGCTGAGTGGAAGGAGCTTTGACAAGGAATTAAAACCTGGGTTCTGACCCCCGCCTGCCATTCCTACTTCCGACCATGAACAACTCACTTTCTTTCCTGCTCTGGGATGTACAGTCATTCTTTTTAAAAATATATGCTCCTGGACGGCAGGGTAAAGTGTATGATCTCAAGTCACCTCTTTCTGTATTAAATTCCATTCCAGGTGCCTGGTGGATGTTTCTTTACCCCTCCGGGTCTCAATTTCTTTTGTTGGGCTATCTGGTCAAAGTCCACCGCTGGTCTGGTTCCTCCCACTTTGAATTCTATTAGCTTCTATGAGCTCTGACTTCATGTGCATTTAGTCTGGGGTGGGATTGAGTGCTGGGGTTGCGTTTGTTGCACCGAAAGCTCCTCCTCAGGCCCCCATCTTCTGCAGATTAAATCTGTGCTGTCAATTTTTACATTCCTTGGCACTGAATCCTTACCAGAACTTTAAGTGAAATCTTCAGATTATCTTGTTCTTTTTTATTTTTTTCCCCACTGTGGAGTGTGAGATCTTCAGCATAGCAGCAATATTAAGCGCCAAGATTTGTAGTTACAGAGGAGTGTATGCATTAGTGCCCTTAGTGGGGTGATGGGAGAAAAAGTCAGAAGGGGCCGGCAGGGTATCTGTTCTCTGTCACAGCAAAGAGCAAGAGAAGATATGCACACACTGCGATGCGGCCCAGGAATGAAGATTAGACACCAGGAAGAATTTACTGAGAGCAAGGAATGCAGGCTTGCAAAGTCTGTCTGCCTGAGTGCATTCAAGCCTTCCTGGAGGCCAACTTCCTGCATGCTTGGGCTGGAAATCCAGAGATGAGCAAGATTCAGAGCCCCTGCCCTCATGGAACACGCAGTGCAGGTTGGGAGAAAGAAGTAAACGAATAATTCCATGTTAACAACTCTTAGGGAGCAAAGAGCTTTTTAAATGAAAATTGAAATTAAAGCCATAGAAGAGATGGATGCACTTGAAGACATCCACAATTTGAAGTTCCGTATAATAAAAGACAAAACATAAAGTTAATGATAAGCAAAAGATTAGTAGAAAAAATTTCCATCATATATAGTACAGAAAGGGCGCTGTACTGTGTCGTATAGTATGCTACAAATGAAAATAAAATAGGAAAATGGGCAAAGGATATGTACACATTATCTATTGCTGCAGAGGTTGCCCAGCCACGACTTAGTTGGGTCTTCTTGCTGAGGTCGCCCACAAGCTGCTATGAAATGGTTGGCCGGGGCTACAATCATCTCAGGCTCAACTGGGGAAGCTCCACTCCCAAGGTCACTACTGTGATTGTTGACAGGATTCTGTCCCTGGAAGGTTGCTGATTGAGAGCCTCAGGCCCTCCTGGCTGTTGGCCGGGAGCCTTGCTCAATTCCCTACTCTGTGGGCTTCTCCACAGGAGAGTTCAATAAATGGCAACTTGCTTCATCAGTTTGGAGAGCCACAAGGAGAGAAATAATACCAACAAGGTGGAAGTCACAGTCTTTCCGAGCATAACACTGGAAGTGACAAACTCTTATCTTTGACATTTTCTACTCAATAGGATTTCACCAGGTCCTTAAAGGAAGGGGTTGCATAAGGCATGGATACCAAGGGATGAGGACCCTTAGGGACCTGCTACAGATATACATGGGTAATCCTTGGCAGAGAAATGACCACAAACTTATGAAAAGATGCTCAGCTTCACTAAGAACCAGAAAAAAATTCAAATGAAGGAAAAATCTCTATAATTAAAAATATGATGAAAATCAAATCTAGTTTTGGCAAGAGTCTTTGGAAGCAGGTATTGTTATCCACTGTTGGTAGAAGAGAAAATTAATATTGAATATAAAGATGCACATAACTTCTTATTCAGTAAGGGAACTTCCGTGGAAGTTCTACCACAGAAAAATACAGGTGCCCAAGACTTGTGTACAAAAAGCTTATTGGAATAGTGCCTGTGACAGTAAAAACTGGAAACCAAAGGCGTGCGCATCTATAAGGTTGGTTAAGGAACTATGATTCATCTAATCTATGAGATTTAAGCCAGAGATAAAAAGAATGAGGTGCAGTAGTTCCTCAGATAACATAGTTTTGTTCAAAGTCATTTCATCATAACATTGATGAGAGGCGATAGAACTTAACTCTTGTTCATATTGATTAGCCTATGGTTTTGTTATATGTCATTTTGCTGCAGTTCCAAAAACCTATCGATGATGTTAAGTGAGGACTTACTGTGGATGTAAAGGTATTCAAAGCATATTTTTAAGTAAAGATAAGAAATTGCAAAATACTTCGTGTAATGCCATGTAAAAGCAAAACAGAAGCACTCAACAAAACCAAACCATTATTTTTTCTGTATGCACATTAGGAGTGTCAATAACACATGAGAATGTGGAAGGACGCTGACCAATGCGATGATAGTGGTGACCTCTATCATATCAAAGAGTACAATACCACAATAGAAATATGGCGATCAGAGTCCTAAGGATAAGTTCTTCCTCCCAGGAAAAGAGAGCAGACTGTAGCCATAACTCTCCACCTGGGCCCTGAATGTTGCTGTGGGATATACATCAGATGAGGTTACAGAGACTTGAAGCTAAACCAGCCTCAGATGAGAGAGAAGAAAGTCTGGTAGGCAAACAGAAATGCAAGGAACTTAGAGAACATACAGATCTGCTCCCAATTGGTCTCTGACGCTATCTTCTCAAGGTAAAATACCATATATCTTCTCAAGGTTGGAAATACCATATATCTTACAGGTCTGGGGGGCACCTTTGCTTGGGATCAGTGAAAACCTCAACAAATAATGGTGAGATCAGATGAGTAATTAGACCCTTTTTTGGGTTTATAACATCTGCAAGGCTATCCTTCCTGGGGAACTGTGGTTAAAAGACTGAAATACTTCCATACTAGTTAGTAAACAGTCACTGTCACATATGCCATACCCCTTCCCATCCACCACCCACCTGACACTTTACCTCCTCCCAGACCTGTACCTCCCCACGAATTAGCAAGAAGAGAGAAAATGCCTGGCATACCAGGGGCCCACGACCTTGCTCGATAGGCCTGTATCAGCTCTGATTGGCCAGTGCCAGGCCATCACAGTTGTTAATTAGATGCATAAGTTTTAGAAAAATTAGGATGCAGGAATAAGGATGCTAACCTATGTAGAATATTCAAGGAAGGGACAGGGTTAGAGGACATTGTAAGATTTCTTTCATTCTCCCCTTTAGATTATGATGGTGATAGGTCATGTACAGAGGACACCCAGTTCCTGTCACCAAATGTGGGTGATTTGCTGGACTGGGGCCAACATGGGACCTGGCTGCCATGGGGGAACTGGTTTGCTTCATTTGTTTGTTTGCTTGTTTCTCCTTCTTGCTGGTCTGGGAAAAAGTGGAGGTGCTCAGGTAGAGAAGTCTCCAGAAGATGAATAATGATGGCAGGACCAATAAGGAGACTGGAGGTGAGGCATTTCTCTCCCCTCTTCATTGAGTCCAAAAATGTTGTGAGAGGTATATTTCAGATAGAACCACAAGGCCAAAGGCGCTCATGGCAAGTGAGCAGGGTATGGGGTTAAGGGAGGGTTAGCGGGGCTCCCACTGGAGGGCATGTGTGGTGAGCTTCAGGAATCATAATGCCCAGTGTTCTGTTGAAGGTTGTTTTCTTTTCTTATATTTTCTAATTATTCTCATACCCTCACCAACATTCTGCTCAATGTTTAGTCCTTCCTTGTCTGACTACACATTAAAATATTAAGTCAGAGCCATGGTCTACACTTGGGCAAAGAGCTCTGGGGAGAATGTAGCTGTGGCAGCAGGAGGTGGAGTGAAAGAATGGCTGGGGTAACCCCTGGGAGCGGACAGTGGCCCCAAGACTATGCAGGAATACTTGGGCCTGGAAATCTGATAGAAGAACTGCTTTCTTAGACATGCCCGGGAACAGGGCTGCAAGTCCCTAGCTGGAGTTGTTTGCGCTTTTTGGAGCTAATTAGTTGTCTCCTCCCCACTCTGGATTCTGAGATGGACACAGGGTCAAGGTGCAGCATCAACAGTGAGGCAACTGGCATCAGAATGAAAATCAAATCCTAGTCTGCATTTTAGTCTAGATGGTTAGCTGCCTGAGGGGAAAGTTGGGTCTGCCTGACAGACCTTCACTGAGCTGCGTGGAGGTGGAGGATAGCAGTGCCCTCATCTGACAATGGGAAGGATTCAATGGCCTTGACCAGTGAATCCACAGTCACCTTCTCCTATTACAAAGGGATGGACCAGTAGAGGTCACATTTCTGCCAGTTCACATTTCAGGCAAACAACCCCATTCCCAGGGAAAATGTCAGAATGAAGCAAAGGGCACAGGTTTCTTTTCCTCATGGGGGTGGTGTAGGGTGGGAGGATGGTGGTGGGGGGTGGGGAGTAAGAGATCAACCAAAGGACTTGTATACATGCATATAAGCATAACCAATGGACATAGACACTAGCGGGGTGAGGGCATGTGCTAGGGGGAGGGGTGACCAGGGAGAGGTCAATGGGGGAAAAATAAGACATATGTAATACTAGATGTAATACTTTAAACAATAAAGAATCTTAAAAAATTGCTGGCATCATAGGCTTTTGAAGGGATTAAAAAGATTCTTGATAGATATACCTCACATAAAGCTGGGCTTATGGTAAGCACTCAATACACAGTTATTATTATTATTATTATTATTATTATTACTGTTATTATTACTATTATTATCTCTCTGTACAAAATAAGGCAAACCTCAAACCAAAAGCCTCAAATTTGTCATAAAAATAGTGATATTATTCCTGCCCCACAAGCTTAACCAAAACTTTATGGAAAAGCAACTAGAGGGTTCTGCAGTCAGCGCTAGATTCCTTCTCCCTTCTGACAAGTCTGAGAGGGAGTTCTAGTAGACAGAAAGAAACATGAGGTAACTGAAGATTAGGGCTCACATTCTAGTATTTCCACTATGAGTACTGATACCTATACCTATACCTATACCTATATCTATACCTATACCTATTACCATGTATATGTATATCTATTTCTATATATACACCATCTATATGTATATGTATATCACCTATATCTATATCTATATCTATATCTATATCTATATCTATATCTATATCTATATCACCTATATCTATATCATGATGCATATGCTTTCAGTATTATTTTCTTTTTAAAAACAAACGTAACCATTCAATTTTATTTGAAAAAAAAAGATACTCATTATAAATAGTTACTATAATAGAGAAAAGTTTAAGGATAAAAGTAGTAAGATAACCCCAAATGCTACTACTCAGAAATAACCCTTATTGATCGTAAATAAACACCATCTGTTTATCTTTGTATTCATATATCTAGGAAAGTAGCTATATAAAAACACTTAATACAAGTGAGATCATAACTCTAAGTTCCACTTTTAAATATTAATTATTACCTTTAACTTTGATGGAATTCAGCAGAAGAAAAGATGGCAGAGTAGACCTATAGGTTATTGAATATATGCTTCTATACTGATGGACAGTATTTCATGAAAACTCCTCTGAAGGCTAATCAAAGGGATCATCACAAACATCATGAGGTGGCGGCCATCATTTCTTTTTAAACTCCGTGCTTCCGTTCTAGTATCAATTGTGTTCGGGTTGTGGAAAGTAAGGACATTCACACTCTCACATCTCTCCCAGCTCCCCTTACCACACAATTTGAATTTTGTTAATTACAGGGTTATTTGTACATTGTTCCGACTTGTGGCTCCCACTGACTGCTCTGTCACTAGAATAGTTCCCATATGTCATGCAACTCCTTAATTCCCTCCTGTGAGGTGAGGCAGAGTGTAGATAGATAATCAGCAATGAGTAAAACACATAATATATTGGAAATCCTCATGTGCTGTAGAATAAAAGCAAAAAGCAAAGCAGAGGAAAGGCAATGGAAAGCAGTGATGCAGGTGGGGCACATATTGCCATGGTAAGTAAGGCAGTGGGTAGGCTTCATGGAGATATTGTTTAATGTTAGCATGCGTATTAAATAGAATTATTGCCTATCTTTAGTTCTCTTTCTTGGTGTTTCAATTCTTCCGTCTTATTTTCTTTTCTCATTGGCCAACTGTCATTGTTACACAGTTTTGTTCAAAAAGGGCTCATGGGTGCTGTATTTCTAGGTCTCTTGGGCTTGAGATCTATTGCTCTCTACATTTAACAACATTCTTGTGTGTCTATAATATCCTGGGGTACATGTTCTTTCTCTCAAACTGTTGTGAACACTGTCTTTAGGATTAAATGCTGCTGCAGGGGACACTGAGGCCAGCTTGATTTTAACGCCTTGTAAGGAATTGCTTATTCTGGCTAAATGTTTGATGTGTCATTCCTTAAAGCTAGTATAGTTATATCTTGATCTGTCTGTATTAAATTTCTCTGAAACACGGTATGTCTTTCAATTTGCATATTCAATTCTTTAATTTATTTAAATAATTTTTTTAAAATTTACCTTTGGGTTTGGATGCTTCTTACTTTTTATTTAACAGATTTAAAAAATCTATTAGTTTCTCTATATTTGTTTCTAATATCTTTGTTTTAATCTATATTTACCATGATTTCATCTATACAAATTTCATCTATATAAATTTCAAATTTATCTATATAAATTTCAAATTTATCTATACAAATTTCATCTATATAAGTAATTTATGTTCAGTGGATTGTACCTGTTCTTTGCTCTAACTTTTGTATTAGTTTTATAACAATGTGGTTTGGGTCTTGGATTTGTTTCCTTAGGTCCTCAGTCCCCCTTTTTTGTTTTTAACCTCATCATCTTGTTTTTCAACCCATCTGTTTTGTGAATTTATATTGTTAGTAAGATGATCTGTAGTATAAAATAGCTGAAAAATATCCTTTTGTTCCTTTGCTGTTTTCTCCTAGGTTGGTTTTTTTGTTTCTCTCTCCCTTCTTCCTTCTTTTTCTTCCTTTTTCTTTCCTTCCTTCCTTCCTTCCTTCCTTCCTTCCTTCCTTCCTTCCTTCCTCTTTTTCCTCCCTCCTTCCTTTCCTCCCTCCCTTCCCTATATCACTTTTGTTTTTTCTTCTTTCATGATATGTTTGCACAGTTCTTTCATAAATAAAAGAGGAATTTTTATGATGCTTTTTCAACTCACCAAAATAACATTTGTAGAAACTCATTATAAAGTGTCTGACTCCATTTTCCTGCTGTAGAAAGTACCTGGGGAGCACATTTGAATCTATGTTTTGTTGCCTAAGTCTCTGAGAGCCATAGGGCCTCCATTTCTAACTGTTTTCCCTGCATCCGGTGCTGTGGACTGAGTGTGATTTAAACGGGGCACTACATGGGGCAACCTGACTGGTTGGTAGGTTTGCACATAGAGCAGTGGGGAAAATACCAGGTCTAGAAGCTACAGGAGCCCAAAGAAACTGACTTGAGGAAACTAGAAATCCAACTTTTAGTATTTATTTATAAATTTATTATTATTATTTTTTGTTGTTAATCCTCATCTGAGGATATTTTTCCATTGATTTTAAGAGAGAGGAAGGGAGAGAGACACACACACACACACACACACACACACACAGAGAAACATTAATATGAGAGAGATGTTTGTCTTCACACATGCCCTGATGAGGGCTGGGGATCAAGCCTGCAACTGAGGTACATGCCCCTTGACTAGAATCGAACCCAGGACCCTTCAGTCCTCAAACCAATGCTCTTTCCACTGAGCCAAATTGGCTAGGGCTCAACTTTTAATATATAAATGGAAAACTTAAATTCAGTATCTATAGTGACTGAAACAGCTTCTGTTCTAGAAATAGACACATGGCTAATTAGTTTAGCCTCCCCAGCTTACCGGTTTATAATCTTAATCTTCTGTCTTCCCATCTGTAAAAGGGGATAATAATGATATCTTTCTCATAGAATCATTATGGGGATTTGATGAGGTAATTACCCCAGTGGTGTCAGTTTTAACAAATGCTAACTTTTTCTATCATTATAACTAATA
>PVJC01025830.1:0-24462 GCA_004026665.1 Murina feae | reverse complement strand
ACATTCAAACACTTGGAAGCTGAATAACATGTTATTAAATATTGATTGGGTTACCAATGAGATCAAAGAAGAAATTAAAAACTTCCTGGAAACTAATGACGATGAAAACACAACAATCCAAAACCTATGGGACACAATGAAAGCAATCCTGAGAGGGAAATTTATAGCTCTGCGGGCCTACCTCAAAAAACAAGAAAAATTGTAGTTAACCATCTAACTCTACATCTCAAAGAACTAGAAAGAGAGCAACAAGAAAAGCCCAGAGTGAGCAGAAGGAAGGAGATAATAAACATTAGAGCAGAAATCAATGACATAGAGACGAAAAAACAATACAGAAGATAAATGAAACCAAGAGCTGGTTCTTTGAAAGGATAAACAAGATTGATGAACCACTAGTCAGGCTCACCAAGAAGCAAAGAGAAAAGACTCAAATAAACAAAATCAGAAATGAAAGAGGAGCAATAACAGATCCCACGGAAACACAAAGGATCGTTAAAAAATACTATGAACAACTCTATTCCAACAAACTAGACAACATCAAGGAAATGGACATATTCCTAGAAAAATACAACCTTGCAAAACTCAATCAGGAAGAATCTAAAAATCTCAATAGGCCAATAACTATGGAAGAAATTGAAGCAGTCATCAAAAAGCTTCCAGTAAATAAAAGCCCAGGGCCTTATGGCTCCACAGGGGAGTTTTACAAAACATTCAAGGAAGAACTAAAACCTGTCCTCCTGAGACTACTCAAAAAAATTCAGGAGGAAGGAATACTCCCAAACTCATTCTATGAAGCAAGCATTACCCTAATACCAAAACCAGATAGAGACAACACAATGAAAGAGAATTACAGACCAATATCCCTCATGAACATAAATGCCAAAATCCTCAACAAAATCTTAGCAAACTGAATAGAGCAGTACATCAGAAAGATCATACACCATGACCAAGTAGGTTTTATCCCAGGGATGCAAGGATGGTACAATATCCACAAATCAATAAACGTGATACATCACATAAACAAATTGAGAGATAAAAACCACATAGTCATATCAATTGATGCAGAAAAAGCATTTGACAAAATCCAACACCCATTTTTGATAAAAACCCTCAGCAAGGTGGGAATAGAAGGATCATACCTCAACATAATAAAAGCCATATATGACAAACCCACAGCCAACTTCATACTCAATGGGCAAAAACTAAACCATTGCCCCTTAGAACAGGAACAAGACAGGGATGCCCACTCTCACCACTCCTGTTCTGTATAGTATTGGAAGTATTAGCCATTGTGATTAGACAAGAAAAGAAATAAAAGGCATTCAAATGGGAAAAGAAGAAGTAAAACTGTCTTTATTTGCAGGTGACATGATATTGTACATAGAAAACCCAAAAGACTCTATTAAAAAACTATTAGACTTAATAAATGAATTTGGAAATGTAGCAGGATACAAAATTAATGCCAAGAAATCTATGGCATTTCTATATACCAATAGTGATCTTATAGAAAGAGAGACTAAAAAAGCAATCCCATTTACCACTGCACCAAAAAAATTTAAGATACGTAGGAATAAACTTAACTAAAGAGACAAAAGACCTCTACTCAGAAAACTACAGGACATTGAAAAAAGAAAAAGAGTAAGACCTAAACAGATGGAAGAATATACCATGTTCATGGATTGGTAGAACCAACATTATTAAAATGTCCATACTACTGAAAGCAATCTATAAATTCAACGCACTTGCATTAAAATACCAATGGCATATTTTACAGACTTAGAATGAACTATCCAAAAATTCATCTGGAATAAAAAAAGACCCCGAATAGCTAAAGCGATCCTGAGAAAGAAGAACAAAGTAGATGGGATCTCCATACCAGACATCAAGCTATACTACAAAGCCACTGTTATTAAAACAGCTTGGTACTGGCGCAAGAAGAAACATATAGATCAATGGAATAGAATAGAGAATCCAGAAATAGACCCAAACCACTATACCCAATTAATATTTGATAAAGGAGCTAAAAGCATACAATGGAGTCAAGACAGTCTCTTCAATAAATGGTGTTGGGAAAATTGGACAAATACATGCAAAAAAATGAAACTAGACCACCAACTCACTCCATACACAAAAATAAACTCAAAATGAATAAAAGACTTAAACGTAAGACGGTAAACCATAAAAATACTAGAGGAATACACAGGCAGCAAAATTGCAAACATTTGCTGAAGGAATTTCTTCACTGATACTGCTCCTAGTGCAACAGAAGTTAAAGAGAAAATAAACAAATGGGACTACATCAAAATAAAAAGCTTTTGCAGAGCATAGGAAACCATCAACAAAACAACAAGAAAGCCCACTGCATGGGAGAACATATTCGCCAATGATATTACCAACAAGGGTTTAATATCCAACATTTACAGGGAACTCATACAACTTAACAAAAGAAAGATAAACAATCCTATCAAAAAATGGGCAATGGACCTAAATAGACACTTTTCAAAAGAAGACATACAGAAGGCAGAAAGTCATATGAAAACATGCTCCAAGTCACTAATTATATGAGAGATGCAAATCAAAACAACAATGTGGTATCATCTCACACCTGCCAGAAAGGCTGCCATCAACAAAACAACAAAGCACAAGTGCTGGAGAGGATGTGGAGTAAAAGGAACCCTTCTGCACTGCTGGTGGGAATGCAGAGTGGTGCAGCCACTATGGAAGACAGTTTGTAGTTTTTTCAAAAAATTAAAAATGGAACTCCCATTTGACCCTGTGATCCCACTCCTGAGAATATATCTTAAGAAACCAGAAACACCAATCAGAAAGGATATATGCATCCCTATGTTCATAGCAGCGCAATTTACCATAGCTAAGATCTGGAATCAGCCTAAGTGCCCATCGGCAGATGAATGGATTAGAAAACTGTGGTATATCTACTCAATAGCATACTATGCTGCTGTAAAAAAAGAAGGAATTCTTACCATTTTCATCAGTATGGGTGGAACTGGAGAGCATTATGCTAAGTGAAATAAGCCAGTCAATAAAAGAAAACTACCACATGACCTCACTTACTTATGGATAATAAAGACCATTACAAAATGATAAACATAAACAAATACAGAGACAGAGTAGCCTTGCACAGACTATCATCCTACAGCTGGAAGGCTGGGGATGGTTGGGGGGGAATTAAGAGATCAACTGAAAGACTTGCATGCATGCATAGGAGCATAATCAATGGACACAAGAAACTGGGGGTTAGGGAGGAGGGGGGAGAAGGGCAAGAGGAAAAAATGGAGATCTATCTATCATTTGTTGTAATACTTATTTACCATTTGTTGTAATACTTTAAGCAATAAAGAAAAAAAGGATATCTTTCAGCATTTCATATAATACTGGTTTGGTGGTGATGAACTCTTTTAGCATTTTCTTGTCTGTGAAGCTTTTTATCTGACCTTCAATTCTGAATGATAGCTTTGCTGGGTAAAGTAATCTTGGTTATAGGTTCTTGCTATCCATCTCTTTGAATATTTCTTGCCACTCCCTTCTGGCCTGCATAGTTTATGTTGGGAAATCAGCTGACAGTCATATGGGTACTCCCTTGTAGGTAACTAACTGTTTTTCTCTTGCTGCTTTTAAGATTCTCTCTTTGTCTTTTGCTCTTGGCATTTTGATTATGACGTGTCTTGGTATTGTCCTCTTTGGATTCCTTTTGTTTGGGGTTCTCTGCGCTTCCTGGACTTGTAAGTTCATTTCTTTCACCAGGTAGGGGAAGTTTTCTGTCATTATTTCTTTAAATAAGTTTTTAATATCTTGCTCTTTCTCTTCTTCTGGCACCCTTATAATTTGGATGTTGGTACACTTGAAGTTGTCCCAGAGGCTACTTGCACTATCTTCATATTTTTGGATTCTTTTTTCTTTTCAGGATGGGTGTTTTTTGCTTCTTCATATTTCAAAACTTTGACTTGAGTCTTGCAATCCTTTAGTCTGCTGTGGGATCTCTGTATAATATTCTTTATTTCATTTAGTGTATGCTTAATTTCTAACTGGTCCTTTTTCACATTCTTGAGGGACTCACTAGTTTTATTGAGGGTCTCACTAAATTTATTGGCGGTTTCTAGAAAATTCTTGAAAAACCTTAAAACCGTGGTTTTAAACTCTATATCCAGTAGTTTGCTTTCTTCCATTTCTGTCATTTGTGATCTGTCTCTTTATCTCTGAATTTTGGCTGCTTCCCTGTGTTGATAGAGTGGCTTTCTGTGCTAGGTGTCCTATAGGTCCCAGTGGCTAAGCCTCCCCAATTACCTGAGGTGGACACTCTTGGTGCACCCCTTTGTGGGCTTTGTACACAGTCTTGTTGTATTTAAGCCTTGATTGTTGTAGGTATCACTGAGAGGAATTGACCTCCAGGCCAATTGGCTGTGAGAATCAGCTGTGTCTATGGTGGGAGAACTTCTGTGCTGGAGACACCCTTATGGGACAAGACTTGCTTCAGTGGGGCTTTGGTGCTCACTGAGTCTGCTCTGAGTGTGTCCCTTATGGATCTGAGGAATTGTAATCTGGATGGCCCCACTCTGACCACTGGGTACACTGGCTCTTGGATCTCTAAGGAAGTGCTAATTTAGCCTCTGCCTGAGGCTACCCAGCAGGAGCTACAGAGAGATATGCAGATTCCTCTTCTTTGTTTGGGGTTTGGAGGTGTCCAGATGAAGCTCAGCTGTGAAGCAATGCAGGCTGCTGTGGGGCCTTGGGCCTTCTTTAGGATATTCTGGGTCTGTCTGACCCAGCTGCAGCTTGTTAAGTAATTGTAGATTGCAAAGGGCCAGACCTTTCATATGCAAAAGTCTTTTTGCACAGCGTGGGTGGGGCAGGGTCTCAGGGAATCAACAGGGCAAACAGCTATGGCTGATCCTCAACCCAGTCCTAGGAAGCCCTGGGTCTCAGTGTCCCACAGTAATCGCTGCAAGCTCCACTAAGAGAAAGCTGCTCTGGAGTTTCTCCCAATGCCAGACAGTCCAGTTACTCCCCGTATGAGTCTGGATCCCCAGAAACTCACCGGGAACTGGAGTGCAGAGCTGTCAGGAGCTTGAGACTCCCTCTGGATTGAAAAAGACAACCACATCCTCAGTTGCCAGCCCTTTCTGTGAGCCCTTTCCATGCGCGCCTCTGTACCTCTGCAATTTACTTCTGCACCTCCTCTGAGTCTCAGTGTGCTGTTCTCTTTCCTTATATTTGTAGAGTTTCCACTCAGCCAGCCTTCCTGTGGTTCTGGGTGGTGTCCATTTTTTCTTTTCGTTGTATTTTTGAACTGGTTGTGTGAGGCAGCAATTTCAGGTGTTTACCTATGCTGCCATCTTTGTTTCTCCCCTCATTTTATGTTTTGTTGTCACCAATTATCCCTGTTTATGTTGCAAGGTTTTTGGTGCTTTTACTCATAGTTTTGTGCCTCTTTATTCTTTGTTTCAGGTAGGAAACCTCCCTCAGCCTTGAATATTTCCTGCAATGGAGGTGTTGTGATGATAAATTCCCTCAGCTTCCGGGTGTCTGAACAAGTCTTTATTTCTTCTCTATAGTCAAAAGATAACTTTGCTGGATATATTATTCTTGCCTAGTCATTTCTCTCTTTCAGTGATTTGAATATTTGGTTCCACTCTCTTCTAGCTTGAAGGGTTTCTATTGGGAATTTAGGTGATATTTTAATGGGCTTTCCTTTATAGGTTACTTTCTTCTTTTCCTTAGCTTCCTTGAGAATTCTTTCTTTGTAATTAATTTTTGACAGTTTTAACATAATGTGCCTTGGAGAATGACTTTTTGATTGAGGTAAATAGGAATTCTGTTTGCTTCTTGTATTTGACTATATAGATCTTCCCACAGGTTTGGGAAATTCTCATCACTTTTTTCTTAGAATAGGCTCTCCATTTCCTTCTCTCTCTCTTTCTAATATTACTATTTTTTTATATGAACTTTCTGATGGAGTCAGATAGTACTTGTAGAATTCTTTTCTTTTTACTCACAAATATTGCTCTTCTCCCCTCTGTGTTATTTCTGTATTTCTGTCTTCAAAATCACTAATTACTTCTTACATCTCATCAGCTCTATTTCCTATGCTCACTTATTTATCTGTTTTAATGAGTTTTTTATCTCCAGAATTTCTATTTGGTTCACGTTCAGTGTTTTAATTTCTTTGGTAAAGTACTCATTTTGTTTGTTGCTTATTTTTTTTGGAGTTTATTAAACTTGCTTGAGTTTTGTATCTCATTGAGTTACTTATTCAGTATTGTAATCTTGAATTCTCTGTAATTTAACATATTTCCTTGTCTTTACTTTTATTTTCTGGGGATTTTTAATTTTCTTTCTGAGCTGCCACATTAACTTATTTATTAACGATATTTGATGAATTCATTCTCTGTCTAGGCATTTATGTAAGAGTGGCACTTCTCTATTAGATTGTTAATGTGTTTCTATTGTTTTCTTGTAGGTGGCACTGAATCATAAATTTTTTAGTTTTCTCACACTGTTTTGGCTTTTTAGATCTCTAAGGGGTGGTGGAAAATGTCCTGTGTTTTATGGAAAGGTGGCATCTCCTCTGTGTTCAGGTCATCTCTTCCCAGGGGACCAACACCATAAAAGAATGTGGGGGGCGGGGGTGGACATTCAAAATCCACAAAATTCCACACTGGCCTGGTGGCTCAGTTGTTTCAGTGCCCACCCATACACCAATAAGATTGTGGGTTAAACTCGCAGAATACATACCTAGGTTGTGGGTTTTATCCCCAGTCCAGGTACAATGTTTCTCACATCAATGTTTCTTTTTCTCTCTTCCTTCCATTCTCTCTAAAATCAATGAAAAATAGACTCACATGAGGATTTAAAAAAAATGACAAAGTAAAATAAAATCAATGAAATTCCAGTGCTTTCCTATGCAGCCAGACATACTTGCAATGCAACTGCAATGGGTGGTGATGGAGCGAGCTGGAGCAGACTGGCTCCTCCATCTCTTTCTTGCTTTTTCCGTAATCGTGACTGGCAGACCCTTGCATCTTTCCTCTTTGTGTCTCCACTTGACCAAGGGAGTACACACAGGGTGCTACTATCACTCAGAGAGAAAATATTTCTGTAGTAGCTATTCTTGTGTTTGCATATATTGTGCTCGGCAAACTGAAACTCATTGTCACAGCAGCTTCTTTTGGGGCCTGTTGCTAACTCTTGGAGCATATGTGGAGGCAGCTAGGTTTTGAGCTTTGTTTCATTGTCAGGAAAACTGATTGGCAGACAACTGTGGCTGTAACTTTGTGCTTCATCCCCTTCCAGGTTATTGGACTGAGCTGCCACTTGTGCTGACCACACCTGCAGGAATGTTCAGTGTATCTCTTTGGTCTTCCCAATTGAAGTGGGTGCTAGTGGCAATCTTATTCCTCCCTTCTTTTATATTGTTTTTATTAAAAAAACTTTTATTATTGAAAGTAATATATATATATGTCCCATTTTTTCTCCCATTGACCTATGTGTCTCTCAACTAAGGCCTCCACCATCCTATTGTCTGTGTCCATGGGCTATGTAGTCCATGGGCTACACAAGTTTCTTGGTTGACCATTTCCCACCCATGCACCTACCCTCACATTCCTTCTAAAATTCCACATTACATTCCATGCTTCTATGTCTCTGGATATATTTTGTTCAACAGTTTATTTTGTTCCTTAGATTCCACATATGAGTGAGATCATGTGATTCTTATCTTTCTCTGACTGACTTATTTTACTAAGCAGGATACTCTCCAAGTCCCTCCATGCTGTGTCAAAGAGTAAGAGATTCTTCTTTTTTACTGCTGCATAGTATTCCATGGTATAGCTTTTTTTTTTTTTTTTTTATCCACTCATCTACTGATGGGCACTTGTGCTATTTCCAGATCTTAGCTATTGTAAATTGTGCTGCTATGAACATAGGGGTGCATACATTATTTTTTATTGATGTTTCAGGTTTCATTGGATATATTTTTAGAAGTGGGAGCACTGGGTAAAATAGCAATTACATATTTAATTTTTTGAGGAAACTCCATAATGTTTTCCATAATGGTTGCACTAGTCCACATTTCCACCAGCAGTGTACTAGGGTTCCCTTTTCTCCACATCCTCACCAGTACTTGTCATTTGTTGATTTGTTTGTGGTAGCCATTCTGACAGGTGTGAGGTGATACCTCATTGTCATTTCAATTTGCATCTTTCTGATGATCAGTGACTTTGAGCATTTTTTCATATGTCTCTTGGCCATCTGTATGTTCAGTTTGGAGAAGTGTCTATTTAGGTCCTTTGCCCATTTTTAATCAGATTATTGGTCTTCCTTTTGTCAAATTGTATGAGATCCTTATATTTTGGATATTAACCCTTTATCATGTGTATCAATGACAAATATGTTCTCCCACACAGTGGGCTCACTTTTCATTTTGTGGATGGTTTCTTTGGACGTGCACAAGCTTTTTATTTTGAAGTAGTCCCATTTGTTTATTTTTTCCATAGTTTCCTTTGCCTTAGAAAATGTATCAGCAAATATATTGCTATGAGAGATATCTGAGATTTTGGTGCCTATGATTTCTTCTAGGATTTTTATGGTTTCCTGTCTTATATTTAAGTCTTTTATACAGTTTGAGCTTATTCGTGTGTATAGTGTAAATTGGCAGTCTAGTTTCATTTTTTTTGCATATATCTATCTGTCCAATGTTTCCAACACCATTCACTGAAGAAACTCTCTTGACTCTATTGTAGGCTCTTGCTTTCTTTGTAAAATGTAATTGAGCGTAATGGCTTGGGTCAATTTCTGGGTTCTCTGTTCTGTTCCTTTGACCTATATGTCTGTTTTTGTGCAAGTATCAGGCTGTTTTAATTACAGTGGCTTTGTAGTATAACTTTATATCTGAAATTGTGACTCCTCCAACTTTGTTTTTCTATCTCAAAAATTGCTGCAGTGATTTGGGGTCTGTTTTTGGTTTCGTGTAATTTTTTTAGAACTGTGAAATATGCCATTGTTATTTTAAGGGGGATTGCATTGAATCTCTAGATTGCTTTGGGTATTACGGACATTTTAATGATGTTAATTCTACCAGTCCATGAACACAGTATATTCTTCCACTTGTTTATATATTACTAGGGGCCCGGTGCACAAAAATTTGTGCACTGAGGGGGGGAGCAGTCCCTATGCCCAGCCTTGTGCCCTCTTGCAGTCTGGGGCCCCTCTGAGGATGTCCACCTGCTGGTGTGCCTGGCCAGCCTGGGTGAGGGGGCAATGTCTGTTTACAGGCTGGCCAAGCTCCCCAGTGGAGATCCTCACCCCATGGGGGTGTGGCAAGCCTGGGTGAGGGGTTGAGAGCAGTTTTCAGGCTGGCCACAGCTCCCATTGACCCTCGAGCCTTCCACCTGGGAAATGATAGGGTGCCTATGGCCACTCGGGCTTCTGCCTAGGAAGGCATCAGCAGGCCCAGGGCACCTGATGCCTTCCCAGGATGGAGGCTCGGGGCCTGGCCGGTTCCTCCTGCCCCCAGGCTTCTGCCTCAGAAGGCATTGGCAGGCCCAGGGCACCCGATGCCTTCCCAGGATGGAGGCTCGGGGCCCGTCCTGCTTATCCCGGGCTTCCACCTGGGAAGGCATCAGCCGGCCCAGGGCATGTGATGCCTTCCCAGGACGGAAGCTCCCAAGATGGCAGAGGCCACAGCCCTGGTGTGCGGCTTCCCCAGGGCTGCGGCCTCCGCCATCTTGGCTAGGCTAATTTAAATACAGTCACTTGATTGGCTGGTGGGCGTGGCTTAGGTATTCCAAAGATACGGTTAATTTTAATATTACGCTTTTATTAGTTAGGATTCTATCCCTTTTTTTCAATGTTCTGTAGTTTTCTGAGTACAAGTCTTTTAACTCCTGGGTTAAGTTTATTCCTACATAATTTATTTGTTGCTAAGGTAAATGGGGTTGTTTGTTTAGTTTCTCCTTCTGAGAATTCATTATTGGTATATAAAAATGCCATTTATTTCTGTGGGTTAATTTTGTATGTTGCTATATTGCTGAATTCATTTATTAAATCTAGTAGTTTTTTTGGTGGAGTCTTTGTTTTTTTTTAATGTATAATATCATGTCATCTGTGAATAATGAGTTTTACTACATTCTTTCCAATTTAGATGCCCTTTATGTTTTCTTCTTGTCTGATTGCTATTGCTAGGACTTCCAGTACTATCCTATATAATAAAAAGCTAATATGCAAATAGACTGAACAGCAGACTGACTGGTTGCTATGACAGGCACTAACCACCAGGGGGCAGATGCTCAATGCAGGAGCTGCCCTCTGGTGGTCACTGAGCTCCCATAGGGGGAGTGCTGCTCAGTCAGAAGCCAGGCTTAAGGCTGTTGAGCATAGTGGTGGTGAGGGGAGCCTCTCCCACCTCTGTGGCAGCTCTAAGGACCTCTCGGCAGATGCCTGCCTGCTGGCTTAGTGAACATCCCCCGAGGGGTTCCAGACTGCAAGAGGGTGCAGGCCGGGACCGCCCCCCACCAGTGCATGAATGTGTTGCACCAGGCCTCTAGTCCTATACAATGAAATCCTAATATGCTACATATCCAACTGTTCATTCAACCATTTGGCCAGTTGCTATGATGCACGCTTACCACCAGGGGCAGATGCTCCCATTGGTACGTTAGCTTGTTACTGAGGTCCCAATGATTGAGACTGGGCAAGACGGGTTGGACATGCCTTGGAGCCCTCCCGTGGTGTCTCCCAGGCTGGGCCTGATCCACTCCAATCTGGACTGGATGAGACAGGCCAGACACAGAATGGAGCCCTCCCATAGTCCCTCCCCAGCCCCGATCATGCACCAGTGGGGTCCCTCGGCCAGACCTATACACTCTCGCAATCCAGGACCCTTCAGGGGACGTTGGAGAAGCAGTTTTGGCCCAATCCCTGCAGGCCAGGCTGAGGGACCCCACTGGTGCATGAATCTGTGCACTGGGCCTCTAGTGTTGAATAATTATGGTAAAAGTAGACATCTCTGTCTTGTTCCTGTTCTTAGGGGAAATGGTTTTAGTTTTTGCCCATTAGTATGATGTTCACTGTAAGTTTGTCATATATGGCTTTTGTTATGTTGATATATAATCCTTTTAATCCCACTTTGCTGAGAGTTTTTTTTTTAATAAAAAAATGGGTGTTGGCCCTGCTCAATTTGGCTCAGTGGATAGAGCATCGGCTTGCGGACTGAAAGGTCCTGGGTTCGATTCTGGTCAAGGGCATGTACCTTGGTGGTGGGCATGTCCCCAGTGGGGGGTGTGCAGGAGGTCGATGTTTCTTGCTCATTGATGTTTCTAACTCTCTATCCCTCTCCCTTCCTCTCTGTAAAAAATCAATAAAATATTTTTTAAAAATGGGTGTTGGATTTTTGTCAAATGCTTTTTCTGCATCTATCGATATGATCATGGATTCTTTGTCTTTCAATTTGTTTATGTGATGGACCACTTTTTTGGTTTGTGACTACTACACAAGCCTTTCATCCTTGGAATGAATCACACTTGTCATGGTGTATGATCTTTTTAATATATTGCTGGATCTGATTTGCTAATATTTTGTTGATGATTTTAGCATCTATGTTAATCAGAGATATTAGCCTGTAATTCTCTTTCTCTGTAGTATCTTTATCTGGCTTTGGAATTGGGACAATGCTGGCCTCATAACAAGAGCTTGGAAGTGTTCCTTCCTCTTGGACTTTTTGGAATAATTTGAGGAGTATAGGTGTTAGTTAATCTTCGAATATTTGGTAAGTCTTCCCTATGAAGCCATCTAGACCAGGACTTTTGTTTGCTGGGAGTTGTTTTGACTACTCCTTCAGTTTCCTCAATTGTTATTGACCTATTCAGGTTTTCTGATTTTTCCTGATTCAGTTTTGCAAGATTGTATTTTTCTAGGAATTTTTTCCATATCATCTGCAGTGTCTATCTTACCAGCATATAGTTGCTCATTGTATTTTCTTACAAACTTTTGTATTTTCGTGGTGTCAGTTGTTACTTCACCACTTCCTTTTATTTTCTTTTTTTAAAAAAAACATATTTTGTTGATTTCCTTACAGAGAGGAAGGAGAGGGACAGAGAGTTAGAAACATTGATCAGCTGCCTCCTGCACACTCCCCACCAGGGATGTGCCCGCAAACAAGGTACATGCCTCTGACCAGAATCGAATCTGGGACCCTTGACTCCGCAGGTTGACACTCTATCCACTGAACCAAACCGGTTAGGGCTCTTTTTTTTTTCTTTAAAAATTTATTTATTTATTTTTTCTTTTCATTTAATTTATTGGGGTGACACTGGGACCACTTTCATTTCTGATTTCATTTATTTGGGGTCTCTTTGTTTCTTGATGAGTATGGGTAAGGTTCATCACTCTTATTTATCCTTTCAAAGAATCACCTCTTGGTTTCTTTTGTATGATTTTACTCTGTATGTAATTTATTTCTGCTCTAATGTTCATTATTTCCTCCTATTTACTCTCAGTTTCTTTTCTTCTTTTTAATTCAGGTTTATTAAGGCATACTTTATATTCAGTAAAATTTACCCTTTTTAGATACACAGTTGTATTAATTTTTAAAATCTTTATACAGTCATTTGGTCATACAACAAGACAATAGACTGTTTCCATCACTCCAAAATATTCCCTCTTGCTGTTAGATAGGACAAGGGTATGAAGATCTGGGTAATTCTTACTAAATGCTATTCTTGCTCAATATTAAAATTTAGCACAGAATTTTGCAGAAGCAGTTGTAACAAGAGGAGCTTGACCCTAACCCAGTGGTTCTCAACCTTCTGGGCCTTTAAATACAGTTCCTCATGTTGTGACCCAACCATAAAATTATTTTTGTTGCTACTTCATAACTGTAATGTTGCTACTATTATGAATCATAATGTAAATATCTAATATGCAGGATAGGGACACGACTCACAGGTTGAGAACCGCTGCCCTAACCCACCAGGATAAGTTTAGTTAACTGCAAAGAAGAAATCAACATGTAATTAACCAAATAGTGTACATAATACTTGCAGCTTTTATTATTGTTCTCTTTCTAATCTTTAAGTTGTAGGGTTAAATAGCTTATCATTAAATTTTCTTGTGCTATTTTTTTTGAAGTTTTCTTAAATTTTTTTATTACATAAAGTATTACAAAGATTACTACATATATCTCTTTTTTCCCCCTGGCCTTCCCCCAGCCTTCCTTACCCCCCAGTGTTTTGTGTCCATTGGTTGTGCTTAAATGCATGCATAAAAGTCCTTTGGTTGATACATCCCCCCTCAACCCTCCATGTTCTTGTTGCTATAATTTGACAGTCTGTTTGATGCTGCTCTGCCTCTGTATCTATTTTTGTTCACCAGTTTATAATGGTTATTACTATCCATAGATGAGTAGGGACATGTGGTGTTTTTCTTTCATTGACTGGCTTATTTCACTTGGCATCTTCTCCAGTTCCATCCATGCTGCTGCAAATGGTAAGAACTCCTTCCTTTTTACAGCAGCATAGTATTCCACTGTGTAGATGTACCACAGTTTTCTAATGCATTCACCTGCTGATAGGCAATTAGGCTGATTCCAAATCTTAGCTATGGTAAATTGTGCTGCTATGAACATAGGGATGCATATGTCCTTTCTGATTGGTGTTTCTGGTTTTTTAGGATATATTCTCAGAAGTGGGATCACTGGGTCAAATGGGAGTTCCATTTTTAATTTTTTGAGGAGACTCCATATGGTTTTCCACAGTGGTTGCACCAGTCTGCATTCCCACCAGCAGTGCATGAGTGTTCCTTTTTCTCCACATCCTCTCCAGCACTTGTTGCTTGTTCGTTTGTTGATGATAGTCAATCTTACAGGTGTGAGATGGTCTCTCATTGTTGTTTTGATTTGCATCTCTCGAATGATTAGTGACTTTGAGCACGTTTTCATATATCTCTTGGCTTTCTGAATGTTCTCTTTTGAAAAGTGTCTATTTAGGTGCATTGCCCATTTTTTGATTGGACTGTTTAGCTTGTTTTTGTTAACTTGTATGAGTTCCCTGTAAATGTTGGAGATTAAACCTTTATTGGTGATAACATTGGCAAATATGTTCTCCCATGCGGTGGGCTTTCTTGTTGTTTTGCTGATGGTTTCTTTTGCTGTGCAGAAGCTTTTTATTTTGATATATTCCCATTTGTTTATTTTCTTTTTAGTTTCCAATGGCCTAGGAGCTGTATCGGTGAAGAAACCGCTTCGGTATATGTCTGAGATTTTGTTGCCTTTAAATTCCTCTAGTATTTTATGGTTTCCCGTCTTACATTTAAGTCCTTTATCCATTTTGAGTTTATTTTTGTGTATGGTATAAGTTGGTGGTCTAGTTTCATTTTTTTTTGCATATATCTGTCCAATTTTCCCCAGCACCATTTATTGAAGAGACTGTCTTGACTCCATTGTATGTTCTTGCCTCCTTTGAGCATATTGGTGCAGGTCGATTTCTGGGTTCTCTATTCTATTCCATTGATCTATATGTCTATTCTTGTGCCAGTACTAGGCAGTTTTGAGAACAGTGGCTTTATAATACAGCTTGATATCTGGTATTGAGATCCCTCCTACTTTGTTCTTCTTTCTCAGATTGCTGCAGCTATGTGGGGTCTATTTTTATTCCAGATGAATTTTTGGAGAGTTCGTTTTAGGTCTGTAAAATATACCGTTGGTATTTTAATGGGGAGTGAGTTGAATTTACAGATTGCTTTGGGTAGTATGGACATTTTAATGATATTGATTCTACCAACCCATGAACATGGTATGTTCTTCCATCTGTTTATGTCTTCCTCTATCTCTTTTTTCAACGTCCTGTACTTTTCTGAGTAGAGGTCTTTTATCTCTTTAGTTAAGTTTATTCCTAGGTATCTTAGTTTTTTTGGTGTGATGGTAAATGGGTTTGTTTTTTTAGCCTCTCTTTCTGTAAGTTCACTATTCGTGTACAAAAATGCCATAGATTTCTTGGCGTTAATTTTGTATCCTGCTACAGTGCCAAATTCATTTATTAAGTCTCAAAATATTTTGATGGAGTCTTTAGGGTTTTTTATGTACAATATCATGTCATCTGCAAATAACGACAGTTTTACTTCTTCTTTTCCAATTTGCATGTCTTTTATTTCTTCTTGTTGTCTAGTCACAATGGCTAATACTTCCAGTACTATGTCGAACAGGAGTGGTGAGAGTGGTCATCCCTGTCTTGTTCAAGTTCTAAGGGGAAATGGTTTTAGTTTTTGCCCATTGAGTATGATGTTGGCTGTGGTTCTGTCATACATGGCTTTTATGATGTTGAGGTATAATCTTTATATTTCTACCTTGCTGAGAGTTTTTATCAAAAATGGGTGTTTTGTTAAATGCTTCTTCTGCATCAATTGATATGATTAAGTAATTTTTATGTCTTAATTTGTTTACATGATGTATCATGTTTATTGATTTGTGGATATTGTATCATCCTTGCATCCCTGGGATGAATCCACCTTGGTCATGGTGTATGATCTTTCTAATGTATTGCTGGATCCAATTTGCTAGGATTTTGTTGAAGATTTTTGTATTTTGGTACCTATGTTCATGAGGGATATTGGCCTGTAATTCTCTTTCATTGTGTTGTCTTTGTCTCATTTTGGTATTAGGATAATGCTGGCTTCATAGAATGAGCTTGGAAGTGTTCCTTCCTCTTGAATTTTTTGGAATAGTCTGAGGAGGATAGATTTTAGATCTTCCTTGAATGTTTGGTAAAACTCCCCTGTGAAGCCATCTGGCCCTGGGCTTTTGTTCGCTGGGAGCTTTTTTGATTACCGCTTCAATTTCTTCTATAGTTATTTGCCTATTAAGACTTTTAGATTCTTCCTGATTGAGTTTTCGAATGTTGATTTTTCTAGGAAAATGTCCCTTTCCTCCAGGTTGTCCAGTTTTGTGGAATAGAGTTGTTCATAGTATTCTTTAACAATCCTTTGTATTTATGTGGGGTCTGTTGTTATTTCTCCTCTTTCATTTTTGATTTTGTTTATTTGAGTCCTCTTTCTTTGCTTCCTGGTGAGCCTGGCTAGAGGTTCATCAATCTTGTTTATCCTTTCAAAGAATCAGCTCTTGGTTTTATTGATCTTTTGTACTTTTTTTGGTCTCCATGTCATTTATCTCTGCTCTGATCTTTATTATTTGCTTCCTTCTGCTTACACTGGTCTGTTCTTGTTGTTCTCTTTGAGTTGTAGGGTTAGGTAATTTATTATCATTGTTTCTTGTTTTTTGCAGTAGGCTTGTAGAGCTATGAACTTCCCTCTCAAGACTGCTTTTGCTGTGTCCCATAGATTTTGGATTGTTGTGTTTTCATTGTCATTTGTTGCCATGATGTTTTTTATTTCTTCTTTGATCTCTCTGGTAACCCAATCATTTAATACCATGCTATTTAGTCTCCATGTGTTTGATTTTTTTAGATTGATTTTATTGTAGTTGATTTTCAGTTTTTTGCCATTGTGATCTGAGAAGATGCTTGTTATGATTTTTATCT
Source organism: Murina feae (assembly GCA_004026665.1). Classification (NCBI taxonomy): domain Eukaryota; kingdom Metazoa; phylum Chordata; class Mammalia; order Chiroptera; family Vespertilionidae; genus Murina; species Murina feae. The sequence goes on along the minus strand of PVJC01025830.1, from coordinate 7,918 downwards.
TCTTGAATTTGAAGAGACGTTGCCTGTGACCCAATATATGATCTATCTTTGAGAATGACCCATGTGCACTTGAAAAGAATATACATTCTGTGGCTTTGGGGTGAAGTGTTCTGAAGATGTCAATTAATTTCATCTGCTCTAGTGAGTCATTTAGGATTGATGGTTCTTTGCTGAATTTTTGATTAGAGGATTTGTCCAATGATGATAGTGGGGTATTAAAGTCCCCCACTATGATTGTATTGCTGTCAATCTCTCCCTTGATATCATCCAGGAGTTTTCTTATGTATTTGGGTGCTCCTATATTGGGTGCGTATATGTTTAGTAGAGTTTCTTCTTCTTTTTCTTTTAAATCTTTATTCTCCACATTATTACAGTTGTTCCTCTTTTTCTCCCCATAGCTCCCCTCCTCCCAGTTCCCACCCCACCCTCTGTCCTTACCCCCCTCGCTGTACTCATCCATAGGTGTACAATTATTGTCCATTCTCTTCCCGCACCTCCAACACCCTTTACCCCCCAAAATTGTTAGTCCACTCCCTTTCTATGCCTCTGATTCTATTCTATTCACCAGTTTATTCTGTTCATCCGATTTCTTATTCACTTGATTTTTAGATTCACTTGTTGATAGATATGTATTTGTTGTTCATAATTTTTATCTTTACTTTTTCTTCATCCTCTTCTCAAAGGATACCTTTCAGCATTTCATATAATACTGGTTGGGTGGTGATGAACTCCTTTAGCTTTTTTTGTCTGTGAAGCTCTTTATCTGACCTTCAATTCTGAATGATAGCTTTGCTGGGTAAAGTAGGTTTGGCTGTAGGTTCTTGCCGTTCATCTGAATATTTCTTGCCACTCTCTTCTGGCCTGCCAAATTTCTGTTGAGAAATCAGCTGACAGTCGTATGGGTCTCCCTTTGTAGGTAACTAACATCTTTTCTCTTGCTGCTTTTAAGATTCTCTCCTTGTCTTTTGCTCTTAGTATTTTAATTATGATGTGTCTTGGTGTGGTCCCCTTTAGATTCCTTTCGTTTGGGGTTCTCTGTGCTTCCTGGACTTGTAAGTCTATTTCTTTCACCAGGTAGGGGAAGTTTTCTGTCATTATTTCATCAAACAGGTTTTCAATATTTTGCTCTTTTCCTTCTTCTGGCACCCCTATAATTCTGATGTTGGTATGATTGAAGTTGTCTCCGAGATTCCTTACACTATCTTCAAATTTTTTTAATTCTTTTTTCTTTTGGCTTTTCTAGTTGGGTGAGTTTTGCTTCTTCACATTTCATATGTTTGACTTGATTCTTATGATCCTCTCGTCTGCTGTTGGATCTCTGTATATTATTCTTTATTTCAGTCAGTGTATGCTTAATTTCAAGGTGGTCTTTTTTCATATGCTCGGGGTCTCACTAAATTTATCTGCAGTCTCTAGAATATTCTTGAAAAGTCTTATAACTGTGGTTTTGAACTCTATATCTAGTCGTTTGTATTCCTCCATTTCTGTCATTTGGGCCCTGCTTTGTAGTCTCCACATTTTGGCTTTATGTGTATAGGGCCCAGTGATTCAGCCTCCCCAATCACCTGGGGTGGACACTCTTGTATGCCTTTGAAGGCTGGGTATACAGTCTTGTAGTTATCACTGGGAGGTATCCCTGGGAGGAAATGACCTGCAGGCCTTTCTACTCTTTGTTTGGGGTTTGGATATTTTGGAGTTCTGTCCCAGCTGCAGACCCTTAGGTTATGCTGAAGGCTGGCAGGTGCACAGCTTGGGTGGGGTTGTAGGTGTGGTGGGGCAGGGTCTCAGAATCACTGGAGTGGAGCATCCTGTAATGGCTGCCTCTGCGTTGACGCCGCAGTTTCTCCCGGGTTTGGCGTCTCCAAGACCTGGGGTCTGCGTGCCTCTGAGACCCGGTATCTCTGTGTCAGTGTCTCTGAGAACAACACTGCTAGAACGCCACTGGTCTTCCGCCCTGTTGCCTTACAGCCCATGTCGAATTCAGTGTGGCCCTGGAGTTTATAATCTCCTTTCAAGCCGCAGATCCGAGCACAGCTGCCAGCACTCTTCCACCTGCGCTGCCGCCACCTCCCCGCCACGCCACCGCCTCCGTTCAGCACATCAGTACCTCTATTTTGGCGCCGGGAGCTTCTACTCAATTTCCAAGCACTCCTTCTCTTGCCTTCTAGTTGTAAAGCTTCCCCTCCCTTGGTTCTGGAGGATGGGCATTTATCTGTATAGTTGTATTTTTATAATGTAGTTGTGGAGGCTGCACATTTAGGTATATACCTCATGCTGCCACCTTGGTTCTTCCTATTTCTTCTTGTTGAATTGCTCCCTTTAGTATTATGAAGTGGTCTTCCTTATCTCTTTTTATGTTCTTCATTTTGAGCTCTAATTTGTCAGATATAAGTGTTGCTACCTCAGCTTTTTTTTCATTTCCATTCACCTGTAAAACCTTTTCCCATCCCTTCACCATTAGTCTGCATGCATCTTTTTTTCTGAGGTGGGTTTCCTGTAGACAGCAGATATATGGGTCATGTTTTCTTATCCACTCAGTTACCCTATGTCTTTTGATTAGGGTATTTAATCCATTTATATTTAAAGTTATTATTGATAAATACTTGTTTGTCGCCATTTTTATTCTTTACACCTGTGTTCCTTCTTCATTTCCTATTTTTTTCTTTTTACAGTAGACCCTTTAACATTTCTTGCATTGCTGGTTTGGTAGTAACAAACTCCGTTAGTCCTTTTCTGTGAAGCTCCTGATTTCACCCTCAATTTTGATAGATAGCCTTGCTGGGTACAGTATTCTTGGATTCAGACCCTTCCTTTGCATGACTTTGTATATTTCAGTCCTTTCCCTTTTTGCCTGATGTGTTTCTGTTGAGAAATCAGTTGCTAGTTGGATGGGGGATCCTTTGTAGGTAACTTTCTCTCTCTGGCCTCTTTTAAGATTCTTTCTTTGTCATTGGTGTTTCCCAATTTAATTATAATGTGCCTTTTCATTGGTGTTTTGCAGTTCATTTTGTTTGGGACTCTGTGAGCTTCTTATTTTTGTGTGGGTTTTTTCTTCCCTATATCAGGGAAGTTTTCTGTCATTATTTCTTCAAACAAGTTTTCTATTCCTTGCTCAGTTTTCTTTCCTTCTGGCACCCCTATTATGTGTATGTTGTTTCATTTTGTGTTGTCCCAAAGTTCTCTTAGGCTCTCCTCCTGCTTTTTAATTCTTATTTTAGGTGCTGCTCTGCTTGGGTATTTTTCTACCTTGTCTTCTAGCTCACTGATGCGGTCCTCTGCTTCTTCTAGTCTACTGTTGATGTTTTCTATTGAGTTCTTTTTAGCAGTGATGTCATTTTTCATTTCTTCTTGGTTCTTACACATAATGTTGAATTTATCTTACATTCTTTTCATCCACCTTATGACCATTTCTCTGAATTCTTTCTCTGACAAGTTGCTTGCCTCCATTTCATTTACTTCCCTTTCTGGTGATGCCTGTTTTTCTTTCATATGCGGGCTGTTTCTTTGTCTCCCATGATCTCTCTTCTCTGTGTATTTGGTTATATAGTTTTTTCTCACCTTTCTGTGAGGAGGAGCAGGGCCTGTCTGGGTCTATGTATTGTTGGTTTGAGCTCTGGTTTTCCTGGGTTCCTAGCTGGTCCCTGTGTGTCCTGTTTGCAGGATCCCTGGATGTATATATTTCTGGTAACAGTCTTATTTTTATGTAGGCCTGTAATGATATGAATTTTCCTCTCAGGATGTCTTTTTCTGTTTCCCAGAGATTTTTGGGTTGTTGTGTGTTCATTTTTATTTGTTTCCAGGAAGTTTTTTATTTCTTTCTTGATCTCATTGGTAACACATTCTTTGTTGAAAAACATCAATTCACCCTCCATGTGTCAGAATGTTTTTTGAGTGCTTTTACTGTAGTTGATTTCTGATTTCATTCCCTTATGATCTGAGAAGATGCTTGATGTGGTTTTAGTCTTTTTGAAATGACCCATGTGCACTTGAGAAGAATGTATATTTTGTAGCTTTGGGATGAAATGTTCTATAAATGTCAAGTAAATCCATCTGAAACAATGGGTCACTTAGAGTCACATTTTCCTTCTTAATTTTTTTGTCTGGAAGATCTATCCAGTGAAGTCAGCTTGGTGTTAAAGTCCTCTACCTCCACTGGATTGTTGTTGATCTGTCCCTAAATGTCCTCCAGAACTTTTTAAAAAATATATTTAGGATTGCCCGCTTTAAAATTAGGACTGTGATCCACAACACGGAAGAGCAGTGTATCACAGGAGAGAGAGAACCACATAAACAGACACCCAGAGAGGAGAGACCATGGGGAGACAAAGAAACAGTCCACATATGAAAGAGAAACAGGCATCGCCAGAAAAGGAAGTAAACGAAATGGAGGCAACTAACTTGTCAGAGAAGGAATTCAGAGAAATGGTCATAAAGTGGTTGAGAAGAACGGAAGACGAATTCAACAATATGTGCAAAAACCAAGAGGAAATGTTGAAGAACCAAGAAGAAATGAAAAGTGACATCACTGCCATCAAGAACTCAATAGAAAGCATTAATAGTAGACTAGATGAAGCAGAGGATCGCATCAGTGAGCTAGAAGACAAGATAGAAAAAAATACCCAAACAGAGCAGCTTCTAGAAAAAAAAATTAAAAAGCAGGAGGAGAGCCTAAGAGAACTTTGGGACAACGCAAAAAGGAACAATATCCGTGTAATAGGGGTGCCAGAAGGAGTGGAAACTGAGCAAGGAATAGAAAGCTTATTGGAAGAAATAGCGACAAAGAACTTTCCGAATATAAGAAAGGGCAACCCCACACAAATACAAGAAGGTTACAGAGTTCCAAACATAAAGAACTACAAAAGACCAATGCCAAGGCACATTATAATTAAATTGGCAAACACCAATGACAAAGAAAGAATCTTAAAAGCGGACAGAGAGAGACAGAAAGTTACCTACAAAGGCTCCCCAATCAGACTAGCGACTGATTTCTCAACAGAAACACATCAGGCAAGAAGGGAATGGAAAGAAATATACAAAGTCATGCAAAGGAAAGGTCTGAATCTAAGAATACTGTATTCAGCAAGGCTATCAATCAAAATTGAGGGTGAAATTAGGAGCTTCAAGGACAAGAAAGAACTAAGGGAGTTTGTTACTACAAAACCAGCAATGCAAGAAATGTCAAAGGGCCTACTGTAAAAAGCAAAAATAGGAAGCAAAGAAGGAACACAAGGGCAAAGAATAAAAATGGTGACAAACAAGTATTTATCAATAATAACTTTAAATGTAAATGGATTAAATGCTCCAATCAAAAGACATAGAGTAACTGAGTGGATAAGAAAACATGACCCACATATCTGCTGTCTACAGGAAACCCACCTCAGAAAAAAAGATGCCCACAGACTGATGGTGAAAGGATAGAAAAAGGTTTTTCAGGCGAATGGAAATGAAAAAAAAGCTGGGGTAGCAATACTTATATCTGAAAAATTAGATCTCAAAGTGAAAGACATAAAAAGAGATAAGGAAGGCCACTTCATTATACTAAAGGGAGCCATTCAACAAGAAGAAATAACTCTGGTAAACATATATGCACCCAATATAGGAGCACCCAAATACATAAAAAAACTTCTGGAAGACATCAAGGGAGAGATGGACAGCAATACAATCCTAGTGGGGGACCTTAATACTCCACTATCACCATTGGACAAATCCTCTAAACAAAAAATCAGCAAAGAAATATCAATCCTAAATGACTCACTAGAGCAGATGGACTTAATAGATATCTTCAGAACACTTCACCCCAAAGCCACAGAATATACATTCTTTTCAAGTGCACATGGGTCATTCTCAAAGATAGACCATATATTGGGGCACAAGCAAAGTCTCTTCAAATTCAAGAAGATAGAAATCATATCAAGCATCTTCTCAGATAACAAAGTCATAAAACTGGAAATCAACCACAATAAAAACAATCCAAAAAAATCAAACACATGGAGACTAAACAACATGCTATTAAACAATGACTGGGTTACCACAGAGATCAAAGAAGAAATAAAAAACATCATGGAAACAAACGACAATGAAAACACAACAATCCAAAATCTATGGGACACAGTGAAAGCAGTCTTGAGAGAGAAATTCATAGCTCTACAAACCTACTGTAGAAAACAAGAAACAATGATAATAAATTACCTAACCCTGCAACTCAAAGATTTAGAAAGAGAGCAACAAGATAAGCCCAGTGTAAGCAGAAGGAAGGACATTATAAAAATCAGAGCGGAGATAAATGACACGGAGACCATAAGACAATACAAAAGATCAATGAAACCAAGAGTGGGTTCTTTGAAAGGATAAACAAGATTGATGAACCTCTAGCCAGGCTCACCAAAAAGGAAAGAGAGAGGACCCTAATAAACAAAATCAGAAATGAAAAAGGAGAAATAACAACAGACCCTACAGAAATACAGAGGATTGTAAAAGGATACTATGAACAACTCTACTCCAACAAACTGGACAACCTTGAGGAAATGGACATATTCCTAGAAGGGTACAACATTCCAAAACTCAATCAGGAAGAATCTAAAAATCTCAATAGGCCAATCACTATGGAAGAAATTGAAGCAGTAATAAAAAAGCTCCCAACAAACAAAAGCCCGGGGCCAGATGGCTTCACAGGGGAGTTTTACCAAACATTGAAGGAAGATCTAAAACCTATCCTCCTCAGACTATTCAAAAAAATTCAAGAGGAAGGAACACTTCCAGACTCATTCTCTGAAGCCAGCATTACCCTAATACCAAAACCAGACAAAGACAACACAATGAAAGAGAATTATAGGCCAATATCCCTCATGAACATAGATGCCAAAATCCTCAACAAAATCCTAGCAAATTGGATCCAACAGTACATCAGAAAGATCATACACCATGACCAAGTAGGATTTATCCCAGGGATGCAAGGATGGTACAATATCTGCAAATCAATAAATGTGATACATCACATAAACAAATTAAAAGATAAAAATCACTTAATCATATCAATTGATGCAGAAAAAGCATTTGAAAAAATCCAGCACCCGTTCTTGATAAAAACTCTCAGCAAGGTAGGAATAGAAGGATCTTACCTCAACATAATAAAAGCTATTTATGACAGAGCCACAGCCAACATCATACTCAATGGGAAAAAATTAAAACCATTTCACCTTAGAACAGGAACAAGACAGGGTTGCCCACTCTCACCACTCCTGTTCGACATAGTACTGGAAGTATTAGCCATTGCTATTAGACAAGAAGAAGATATAAAAGGTATCCAAATTGGAAAAGAAGAAATAAAACTGTCGTTATTCGCAGATGACATGATATTGTACATAAAAAACCCTAAAGACTCCATCAAAAAACTATTAGACTTAATAAATGAATTCGGCAATGTAGCAGGATACAAAATTAATGCTAGGCAATCTATGGCATTTTTGTACACCAATAGTGAACGTACAGAAAGAGAGACTAAAAAAACAATCCCATTTATCATCACACCAAAAAAACTAAGATACCTAGGGATAAACTTAACTAAAGAGGTAAAAGACCTCTACTCAGAAAAGTACAGGACGTTGAAAAAAGAGATAGAGGAAGACATAAACAGATGGAAGAACATACCATGTTCATGGATTGGTAGAATCAATATCATTAAAATGTCAATACTACCCAAAGCAATCTATAAATTTAATGCAATCCCCATTAAAATACCAATGGCATATTTTACAGACCTAGAACAAACTCTCCAAAAATTCATCTGGAATAAAAAAAGACCCCGAATAGCTGCAGCGATCCTGAGAAAGAAGAACAAAGTAGGAGGGATCTCAATACCAGATATCAAGCTATATTATAAAGCCACTGTTCTCAAAACTGCCTGGTACTGGCACAAGAA
>PVJC01025829.1:0-24584 GCA_004026665.1 Murina feae | reverse complement strand
CTCATGCATATAAACACACACATATACATACATAAGATATGTATATTCTTACACACATATTATCAAATGTTATAGAATATTGACTAAGTTTCAGGAATGGCAGAAAAACCAAAAAGCAGGGTTTAGAAAACACACAGTCAGAATTATGTCAAAATTGGGATAAATCTATCCATAAGAAAGACTAGCAATATAATATCTTTGCAAAGACAACTGTAAGTAATATCTTTTGCTAGCCTCACCACCAGAAAAGAACATAGGTATATATTACTATGATCACAAATGACCTTGAAAACTGGATGTTGCTGTTAAAAATGAAGTCTCACTAACAGTTTTTGATTCATGAGTCAATTCAAAGGCTGTATGATTGGATGAGTCTGACTGGCTAAGCCTTGTACCATGTCTAAAAATTGCAGTCCTCACCCACATGTAAGAGAATCTCTCTTAGTTTCTTTTTCCTTTTATGAGAGAGAGAGAGAGAGAGAGAGAGAGAGAGAGAGAGAGAGAGAGAGAGAATGAATCAAAAGAGAAGTTGGTAAAAAAAAATTAACCAGCAATCAGAAAATAAGTATGGCTAAGTGGGTACAAAAGAGATAATTTGCTCTAAAACTAACATGTTGATGCCATCTATCTTTCAAGACAACTGCATTTTTATCTTATGTTTGTATTCTGTGAAGATAATACAGGATATATTTCATGTGAAATATGAAAAATGTCCATCCCAGATGAAAACACTGACTTATTTGTTAGGCAATCAGTGGGGAAGGCTGTTGCTTTGCTTTTCCCAAAGCCCCAGGCTCCCCAGAAGGTATGCACTTAGTGTAACTGAGTTCCCATGTAAGAGAAATACCCAAAGCAATAGGAGAAAAAGCAAAATGACCAACATTACACTTGATCAATTCTTAAAGAAAAGGCATCAATTTGATGATGAATTCCTCACTGAGGAATGCTTTGAAAAAGGAAGTATTAAAGTAATGAATTTATAGATGAAGCCAAGTGGCTTAGTAATTTGAATAAAAGAATAGAATCTGGAGACTCAAACTTCCTTTACTTCATCTGTTATATAGTTAAAATTATTTACTTTTTCTGAAAGGTTTAGGGACAATAACTTTTTGGAGAATGTTTGAGGTGAACACTCCTTTTACTTTCATCAAGTCTTTTCCTTATATATACTGGGTTGAGCATTACTGTCAATCAACAGTAGAGACCAAGAGATTCTACTAGGGCAACCCAAGAACATATTATAGGATATGGACAAGAATCTAAAGCAATAGGGATGAACTGAACTCATCAGATTTAAAAAGAAAGTATTTTGGTCTCCACTGACGTACTACTTTTCTACCTTCATCAAATATTAATAAACTAAGGGCCCGGTGCACAAAAATTTGTGCACTCAGGGGGGTCCCTCAGCCCGGCCTGTGCCCTCTAGCAGTCTGGGACCCCTCGGGGGATGTCCACCTGCTGGTATGCCTGGCCAGCCTGGATGAGAGGCTGGTGGCTATTTGCAGGCTGGCCAAGCCCCCCAGTGGGGACCCTCACCCCATGGGGGTGTGGCCACCCTGGGTGAAGGGCTGAGGGCCATTTTCAGGCTGCCCACAGCCCCTTCAGGGTGTGGGTCCCTATTGGGGTGCCTGGCCAGCCTGGGTGAGTGGCTGATGGCTGTTTGCAGTGAGGTTGGCTGGAATTTATTTAACTTCTAAAGTTGAAACTTTGTTGCTTTAACCGGAGCACAGGTCAGGTTGCCCCTGACAACCCAGGCTCTCAGCGCTTCCTTGAGCCCAAGGCTGGAAGCAGGTCTCTGGGGATTATTTATCATCTATAATTGAAACTTTGTTGCTTTGAGCCGGCCTAGGCAGACAGGAACCTTAGCTTCCTCCATTGCTGGGGCAAGCCTCCTGCTTGTTCCAGCTCTGTGACTACCTAGCTGCCATCTTGGCTGGGTTAATTTGCATACAGTTGCTCTGACTGGCTGGTGGGCATGGCTTAGCTGGTGGGCGTGGCTTAGGTGTAATGGAGTGGGGATCAATTTGCATATTACTCTTTTATTAGATTAGACGTTCCCTATATGCTAAATAATGCAATGTATTTATTAATTAGGGGTCCTTAATTAAATAAAGATCTAATAATTTTTAAACATTATTGTATATGAGGTTATGTGCAAGGTGACTTACATCTATGAAATCATTTAATTTCCAAAATATATAGCACATCTTATTTAATACATTTTATTATCCCCACTTTATAAATCATGAAATGGAAGCTCAGCAAGTTTAATTATTTTGCCCCAACTTACATAGCTAAGAGGGGACAGAGCCAAAATACAAACTCTGTAGTCTGAAGTTTTAATTACACTGCCTACAAAAGCTATTTAAAGTTTTCATGTGAACATTAAGTTCAGGCAAAAGCATAGCCCAGATGGGAGTCCATCTGGTACAGGAAAAAGAGGATCATATCTGGGAGAGAGGTGGCATAGTTTGAGCACAGCTTCCCCATTACCTGCCCCTGTGGTCTTGATCAAGTTAATTCTTTGTTTTCTACCTGTCAACTAAGTAGAATGGCCTGAAGGACTTCCGAAATTTCTCCTTGTTCTGGGTTCGTTCTTTTTTAGGCGAAAGCTATTTCCTATGTGAAATGATATTATATCATAATCTGGCACATCCTGGTATGCCTGACATTTCGACAGTCAGGTAGGAAGGCTGGATACAGAGAGTTGAACAAGATAATCAGCCATGTTTGTTCTGTTTTAAGGAATTGTGCTTTCTTATCTGTGTTATTTGTCTACAGAGACCTGTCCACTATCTGGCATTAAATTAGTTATCTATTTGCTTATTGTCTATCTCTTTAATTGGAATAAAAGCTCTTTGCGGGCAACAAATTTATATTAGTCCCTGCTCTATCTCTAGCATCTAGAATACTGCTCAGCAGACACTCAATGAATAGTTGTTGGATAAATAAATGAATAAAAGATAATCATTAAAGAATTCAATAACAAGATGGTGGGATAAAAAGTCTAATTAATATACCACAAGAAAATGATACATGAACAATTTCATCCCATAAATATAATTTTAACTCCTACATTTCAGCTAATTGCTTGTTTTCTGGTTGCCAGTCTAACTCCCGTTACAAAGGTGATAACATTGATAACAGTTCCTGGTACACAAAAGGTGCTCACAGGGGTCCCTTGAATTAATATTAAACTCTCTACCTGTAGAGATGATGTATTATAGAATTACTAGTGACCCGGTGCATGGATTTGTACACACTGAAAGGAAATTAACTAGAAGGTGGTCAGTGGGGAAGGACTGGGCCAGAGGGGCTGACACGCCCTGAACCCAAACTCTAGCTATCCCTCCCTGGCTGGCTGTATCTGGGGTGGTGCCACGGCTGGAAGGGCATCTACGGAGGGACCTGGGGTTCAGCAGGTGAGGTCCTTTGGCCTGGCCTGTAGGGATCAGGCCAAAACTGGCTCTTCTACATCCCCTGAGGGGTCCCAGAGTGTGCGAGGGCTCTCTGCAAAGTTGCTGCATTGAGCATCTGCCCCCTGTGCGCATGATACCTACCAGCCACATATGAGTGAGATCGTATGATACTTGTCTTTCTCTGACTAGCTTATTTCCTTTAGCCTAATACTCTGCAGGTCCTTTGCTTGAAGTTTGTAAGCAAAGGGCATGACTGCTAATACTGTACATCCCTCCTAAGTCAGAATTTTACAATTGAGTAATACCTTCGCAGCTTACTATTGGGAGATAATAGAAGGGGCCCACCTTTCTAATCAACCCCAAATATTCCAGGGCCTTTTGTAAACATGACCGCCACCCTTCTCATAGATGTTAACAGTTTTTCAGACTTGAGCAGGATAGTCACATGAGCCCCAGAAGCTACCAAGTGATTTATGAATACACTAGACACCCACATTCAAAGAATATTGCAATTAAAAACATCAACACAAAGAATAAGCAATAGAAACTAACATTAGAATGCTCACTATCAGTCAGCATTCAATCTTTTCACATACATTATCTTATTTAAACCTTTCAATAATCCATTTTATATAAAAAGAAGCACAAAATGACTATCCATCATCAAAGAACACAAAACTTGAAAGTAGTGGATCCCAGATGAAACCAACATGTATCTAAAACCTCTGTTTTCAACATTATGGGTAGAACAACAAAAGTGTCTACTTTGAGATCAAATAAGAAACCATACGTGTTAAGATGGTTTTCCCTCATGGTAGATAATCATCCATGAAAAGAATTGATTCAGGGACTTGTAACTGGATTCTGATCTGATGTATTTTCTTATCATTGATTCCTTTATCTTATGGCTTAAAAGAAATCTTATTTTATTCAACACTTTCTTCCATTTTACAAATGAGGAAACTGAAGTTCCAAGTAGCAAAATGACACCACGTGTCTGCTTTGAGTTTGATAATTGCACATAGGTCAGGAAAGAGCTTTCCTATAATGTAGTAATGCAAAAATTTGACAAAAAGTATAAACTAACCTAAACTGGCCACTGCATCATTCAGAGCTTCTACAGTTATTCTAAGTGTTTAACTCAGTCTGGACCATATCGTCAAAACCACTCAGTCTGACATTAAATGTTTGACTTTAAGTTACTTATATAGGTTTTACTCCAAATGTGTTCTTGTCAACAAGGCAGAACATATCAAAAGCAAATTGTGAGAACCTGCTATTCCCTACTGCATTTCCCCTCCTGCACATAAATGATTTAATGAGCTAATGGGCCTCTGGCTGACAGCACAAATCCCAGAGAGCAGACACTGCCTAAAAGGTCATTTCTGGATGCCGGTAGCAAAGGGAAATTTTCAAAATGAACTAGCACGAACGCACGAGGAGGCACTTCCTAAGGAGCTTTACAGCCATTTACATGGTATTTTATTGGCATGTGTTTGATGAAAATAATAAACGGCTAATACTGAATGGTAGAAATGATGTTTTGTGGTTCTGCCACATGCAGTGGTCTCTCTTTCTGTTACTGAAGAAACCTAGAGGAGGGTCAGTCCCGAGACAGTACCTCTAGTTATGAATGTTTAACAAATTCCTTGGCTGCTCCACTATGTGTCCCTTTGGCAGGTCACTGCTGGACCCACAGAGAAATCTTTTTGATACCTATTAACCTGTAAAATTCCTCCACCCTCAAGCAGAGCTGAAGAATTCACATCAATTAAACTGTACATAATGTAAGTTGCAAAGAATGCTCCAAAATAGGAAACATACACTGTCAATTTCTTGAGGCAAACCAATCATCTAATATAATCTAATATAATAAAAGAGAAACATGCAAATTGACCATTACCACCAGCCAATCAGAGCAGCTGTATGCAAATTAACCCAGCCAAGATGGAGGCCAACAGCCATGGAGCTAGAGCAAACCAAAGGCTTCTGTTGCAACTGCCTGCCTAGGCTGGCTGAGCCTCTGCTCACGGCCAGGCCCACCAGCCAATCAGAGCGGCTGTATGCAAATTAACCCAGCCAAGATGGAGGCTGGCAGGGCGGCTCTGCACTGGGAGCCTCCATGGCCGGCCGGCATAGCTGTGCCAGGTGTGTCAGCTCAGTGGGGGGAGGGGTCCGGCCTGGGGCCTCCGAGGAGTATCCAGGAGCGCCCGTCCCGGGTCCACTGCCTGGCTCCACCCCCTGGGGGCCTCCCTGGGGCATGCAGGAGTACGGGGCCTCTGCAGGGTGTGCAGGAGCAGCTGTCCTGGGTCTGCTGCCTGGCTTTGCCCCCCAGGGCCCTCTGTGGGACATCCAGGAATGCCTGTCCTGGGTCCACTGCCTGGATCTGCCCTGAGGGCCTCCGCAGGGTGTCCAGGAACACCTGTCCAGGGTCCGCTAGCTTCATCCGCCCCCCAGGGGCCTCCACAGGGCGTGTGGGAGTGTCTGCTGCACAGTGCGGAGAATCCGAAGCCAGGCCGCTGCCCAGCTCCACCCAGGTGTGTTTGCTCAGCAGCAGGGCCCCACCGAGGGATTCTGCACCAGCGTCCGCCTCTGGCTTGCCACCCAACTCTGCGCCAGGTGTGTCCCCTCAGCGGTGTGGGCCCACCAGGCGTGTGCAATCATGGGCCCTCCGGTGGGAAACGTCCAGGCCTGCACTCACCAGCCCTCCCACCCCCCAGTGCACGAACCCTGACGGGGCTGTGGGCAGCCTGAAAATGGCTCTCAGCCCCTCACCCAGGCTGGCCAAGCATGCCAGCAGGTGGACATCCCCCCCGAGGTGTCCCAGACTGCAAGAGGGCACAGGCCGGGCTGAGGGACTCCCACTCCCCAAGTGCACAAATTTTTATTCACTGGGCCCCTAGTTTAATATATTAATCATTAATATTTAATATATTAATCATTTAGAGTCATATTTAATAATCTAGAGTCAATTTTGTTGTTGACAGTATTACAGAAGTCTCCCATGTCTCTCCCTTTTGTACCTTCCACCTAGCCCTTGCCCCACCCCAGGCCTTCCCCACACTATGGTCTGTGTTCATGGGCTATGCATATAGGCACATATGTTCTTTGGTTAAAGTGCATCTCAGTGTGTCTTCACTATTCAAATATATTTCTTAACATCCATGTAATTTTCTTAAACAGTTGTTAGAAAAAACTATGGAATGGGATCACATAATAGTTTAATTTTTTTTAAGGAGCTAAGGTATTTCTTAAACACTTCAAAACCATTGCTGACCTTGAGTTAGCAGCCCATGTATGACAGGAATACTTTGGGAATCTTAGAGTTTCTTCTTCCGTTTTTTTTGTTGTTGTTGTTCTTGTTGTTATCATTGTTCTGAGTTTCTTAAAGATATTAAATGGTAGAAATAAGACTTCTCTGCATATAGTCTAATAAAATCTAATTTTAAAAATCTTTTGCCTGGAATACTATTAACTCTCTGTGGTCCTAATAATTAAAAGTTTTAATTGCCCATTATAATGCACTAGGAGCCCAGTGCACAAAAATTTGTGCACTTGGGGGGTCCCTCAGCCCAACCTGTGCCCTCTTGCAGTCTGGGACCCCTCAGGGGATGTCCACCTGCTGGAGTGCCTGGCCAGCCTGGGTGAGAGGCTGATGGCTGTTTGCAGGCTGGCCAAGCCCCCCATGGGGGACTCTCACCCCATGGGGGTGTGGCTAGCCTGGGTGAGGGGCTTAAGGCCGTTTTCAAGCTGCCCTCAGTCTCTTCAGGATTCGGATCCCTATTGGGGTGCTTGGCTAGCCCGGGTGAGGAGCTGAGCGCCGTTTTCATGCTGGCCACAGCTCCCATTGATCCAACATCCCAGCAAGGATGGCTGGAATCAGGTTTCTGGGGTTTATTTATCTTCTATAATTGAAACTTTGTTGCCTTGAGTGAAGACCTAGTCAGGCAATGAAGCCTCCTGTTTGCTTCAGCTCCGTGGCTTCTATAATTGAAACATTGTTGCCTTGAGCAGAGGCCTGGCTGGCCTAGGCAGGCAGTTTCAACTCCATCGCTGGTGCAATGGAAGCCTCCTGTTTGCTCTAGCTCCGTGGCTGCCATCTTGGCTGGGTTAATTTGCATACAGCCGCTCTTATTGACTGGTGGGCATGGCTTAGGTGTCTCAGAGTGATGGTTAATTTGCATATTACTCTTTTATTAGATTAGATTATAAGAATTATAAGGAAATATCAATGAATTAGACTGTTATAAGAGCTCAACAGCAGTTGGTCATAGTCTTCAATTGAGGAAAAGAAGGTTAAAGGCCTCTAGTGGCATCATTGCTGGAACACTTTCAAAAGAACAACATATTCTTCCATGTTTCATATTATTTTCCCCTGGTCCCATTTCTAATGCCAGTTCACTCAAGCCAATATTACACTCTTACACCTTCCTAACACATCTCTGTCACCAGATGGTTCTTTCTATAGCCCACAATTTCTCAGTCTAAACTTTCACAGAGGCTATTCACACATACACAACAACAAAATCCTCATTATGACATCAACATTCTCAATTTGTACTTATCACCTGTCTATGAAAAAGCAAAATTCTGCATTCCTAATAACCATCTCTCTTTAATTCTATATTAATGCAAGCAATTAGCCTTATCTTTCATCATTACTCAGACCTGTCTCTCAGCCCCCCTTGAAATGTAGTTATTTTCCAATTTCCATCCATGTTTTTTTTGGGGGGGTGTGGGTGGTGGCACACAGATCTTCCTTTTACTCTGACAACTCAAATACAAGGTCTTCAAAGATGCAGCTTAGGTTCCCAATTCTTGAGCAAAATTTATAAGTCAATCTATATTGACACCTTCCTTCCTGAATGCCGATATTACTCACCGTTTATGTCAACTCTCCTCATGCTCACTCACTGCCTTCAGTGTTGTTTTTTCTATGCTTATGTTTCCCCAGAACTCTGCTTGAAGAAGAGAGATAATAAACACATTCTTCTGCTTCCCCCGTAACTCATAGTCACCCTTTTGGTCTAGTGAATATTATTAGAGAATAAATATATGTTTGGAAAATTATGGAAGCAACACAAACAGCTTTAAAAAGAACTGGGTTACAAAATACCCTATTACATGAAATCCGCAGCTGATGCAAGAAAATTATAAAATATCAGAAGTCTATACTTCTATACCCTTTCTCATTGATTTTATGACTTAAAGTTTTATTTTTAATATTTCTTTATCCTATTTTCTCTCCTATAGATTTTATGTTATCCCTTTCCCTAATGAATTCTGTGAGGCACTGGATGAATATTTTAAAATAAAGTAACTAGCCCTAACCGGTTTGGCTCAGTGGAAAGAGTGGCGGCCTACGGACTGAAGGGTCCCAGGTTCGATTCCGGTCAAGGGCATGTACCTTGGTTGCAGGCACATCCCCAGGGGGGAGTATGCAGGAGGCAGCTGATCAATGTTTCTAACTCTCTATCCCTCTCTCTTCCTCTCTGTGAAAAATCAATACAATATATTTAAAAATAAAATAAAGTAACTAGCAAATAGAATCAGAATTACTCAAAAGATATACTCTTTATCTAAGACATTAAAAACTGGAAAGTTAAACCAAAAGTGATTAAAAGTACATGCATACCTTCTATAACAGGCATTTACTTTTAGTTGGGGGAAAGCTAGCCTGTTCTTTCTGAGCTAAAGCAATAACAAATTAGCAACTGTATAGGTTGTTGCTTTTTAAAAAAAAATAGCTGTATGTTCACACAAATACATCTTTTCAGCCTGTCATTTCCACAAAATAATTTTAGACCATTTAGAAAAGTCTTAACTAAGTTCTTAAACAAAAAAAAAACCCACAAAACTGTGCCATGATCTACACATTATCCTAAGTAATAGTTTTCAATACTTCAGTCTTTACATCAGCGTAAAGGACGATGGAAGGGGTGTCACGTGTACACCTGGTCTTGACACTCTCCCAGTAGCATGGGTGCTCCTATGGAATAGGGGAAGTCAGTCAACCTGCTGATCCACCATAGCTTTGGTTGACTTTTTTCAGAGGTGGAAAGATAAATGAAGAGATGCATTCAATAAGCCACATTAAGGCAGGCTGGTGTGGTGTGGCTAAGTGGTTGAGGGTCAACCTGTGAACCAGGAGGTCACAGTTTGATACCTTGTCAGGGCACATACCTGGGTTGGGGCTTGATCCCCAGTAGAGGGTGTGCAGGAGGCAGCCTATTAATGATTTTCTCTCATCATTGATGTTTCTATCTCTCCCTCTCCCTTCCTCTCTGAAATCAATAAAAATATGTTTACATATATAAAAAAAAAACACATACCCAGTTTTTTTTGTGTGTGTGTGTTTTTAATCCTCACCCAAGGATATTTTTCCATTGATTTTAGAGAGAGTCGAAGAGAGAGGGAAAGACAGAGGGAAACATCAATGTGAGAGAAACACATCGATTGGTTGCCTCCTGTGCATGCCCTAACCAGGGTCTGGGCCTGGAGGAGCCTGCAACTGTGGTACTTGCCCTTGACTGGAATTGAACCTGGGACCCTTTGGTCTGTAGGCTGATGCTCTATCCACTGAGCCAAACCGGCTAGGGCCTCACCCAGTTTTTAAATGTAAATAGTAACTATGAGATTTCCAAGGCCACACATTGAGAGGATCACCACTCCCTATCACCACTGACACAAATGTAGCCATTACAACACAAAATACCATTTATGATCCATGTAGCATTTTGCCATTTTTACAATTCATTTAAATCTCAAACTCTTCGCATCATAATGCATTTATTTTCCTACTTACAGAAGTTTTAATGTGAAGTATCTCTTTGCTTCTCCTTCAAGGTATCTTAGGCATATGTCCCTCTTGGCAATCAGTTTCACACACATCCCGAATTTTGGTGACCATTAAAAAAGGAAGGGCTGACTCTGTCTTTCAGCCTGAGTCCCTTCCGCAGGGCAGCCCCAGCCCATGGCCCAGCAGTGGAGAAAGGGTGCTGAACCCTCGGCGACTGGAATGAGACATGGCAGTGACAGTTACCTGCTATGATTACCACAAGCTTATTGCTAGATGCTCCACATTAATCTCTCAGTGTGACTGTTAACCAGATGGTGTCATGATCGTTTTCATAGTTATGCTAGTGCGGGTCAGCTATGTTGCCCGAGGACACACCGTTATAAAGCATTACTGAGTCCAGGCTTGTCTGACTGCAGAACTGACCGTCCACTCCGTTGTCTTGCTCACTAACCATGCTGTCTTTCCTAAGTACTATCCAAGGTTGGCCCACTAGTAGAGTGCTTTCATATCAACACCAATAGAGTAATTTTATCTATATAATTTAACTCCCACAATCTTGGAAGTAGGTAGGCAATGGATCACTTGTATGCTGCTGAAAAGAAATTAATTTTATAAACCTTAATGCTAGAGAGTCTTTGTACTATGTTCATAAAACGTCTTCCCCAGAAAGCTTTCAGCTCTGAGACCATTCATTCATTCACTTGATCTCTTTTAGCTCTGCACTCAGGGCTTTAGGACAGAATATCAACTTATAATAGTGTCTGAAATGGTGGTTCTGTAGATCAACTTAGCAGGAAACACACTGAAAAGTCCATGTCTTTCTTTTACCTCAATTGTCATTCTCAAGTCTGTAAGCCTTGAAAGTTTTCTTCTCTCCACTGTACGATTGTCTGAACTAGCTATCATCTGGGAAAAGGTCATGATAGCCACGAATACAGTTTTAGTTACAGTGAAAAAATTGGGTGTGTTCCAGCATGCAAGATATGCATTCACCTAGCAGACAGCTGGTTACACATCAGATATGATCATCGGTTGCATCCAAAAACTTCATGAAATTAAGAGAAGTGTTTCCTTGGAAGAAGGGAGGGATGTGTTCCACAGAACATCATCTTTCAGGAAGGTTATGTCATCTAGCAAACTGAGACTAGCTCACTTGATCAACTAATTATTAAACAGATGTCTTGATCATAAGAAAATGCATGCCTGTCAGTTGGAAGTTGGGGGTTATTTTTTTAATGACCCCTAAACATGAAAGTGAGATTTTCCTGCATTCTTCTATTGGCTTATATTCTGGCCTCTGTGATGTCTGCCTTCACTCAGCACTCAGTGCCTCCTCTGGGAAAGTGTCTGCCTCTTGCCCTTGTTTGCTGCTGGAAGGAAGCCCCAGAATGCCAGGGAAACAGACTGAAATCCAGATTAGCCACCAACACAGTAGTGTGGGCTCCTACCTGACCAGCCACCCGCCAGAGAGTGACCTGTAGGGGAAGCAGAGTTTCCATGTCTGAATTTTTGAGCCGGATCTGTCCTTTTCCTATGTTATCATTTCCGTGCACAGACTAATCAGAAAGGGCAAAAATGAGACAACCCTTCATTTTCTTCACGTCAGTGACACATGCTAAGGCCTCGCAGCTTTCTGTTCTTCCAACTGCCTAGATTCCTTGGGAGCTTCTCTTTGGAAAAATGAACGAAGTGTTGCCAACCCCAAGACCTACATATCAAGTTATCTGCATAGAAGTTACCACTCTACTGGACAACTATCACAAAGTATTTGAAATATGTCTTTGGCAACATTTTCCTGTTTTTATATATCCCTTGCTTTTGCCTTTCAGAAACCCCATGTTCTCAGGCATTCCTCTATTTTTACAAAAATCTCCTGACTGCTCAAATGCAACCTAACTTGACCGACCTATCGCTAAAAAGAATACTACTAACTTGAGTTCCTACAGGGCTTTTTAAAATTCCAAGATATACATTTATAAATATATAGACTTATATACAAACATACAGCTTCACATGAATATTTATCCTAATAAAGTACCGCCTGGGATGGTCACTGTGGATAAATTAAAAACCCTATCAGGTATAAACTGTAGGACACTTATTCTATTGAGTCAGTCTGGCTCAGATGAGGATAACTAGGACCAATGAATAAAGAAAAAAAGCAGGCTGCATTGGCTCAATGTAAAGGTTTGCCTAATAAATAGGAGGCTTGGGAAGTGGATTCCCAAACACGGAAAATAGTAAGAAAGAATTCTTGCCAACTACAGATCAGGGACATTGAAGAAAGTGTTTGAAGAGAAATGGCTGAGATTCTCTGTTAGGCTTTCTTATTCCTAAGGTCCTAGGATTGTGTGTCTATTTGGATTTTCCTAATAAAGAGCTGCAGTTTTCATTCCCATTTAACATTTAAAGAAAGATTTTAATAGCAATGATGACAAGCCCAAACTCTATAGTGGCCAAGCTAATACTCAATTCCAATTTTGTCTGTTTCTCCAAAAATATCATGTATCCCCTTACCGCTTTGCCCAGCAAAACTAATAAATTCATTATTCAACTGAAAGTTAAAAGGAAAACACATTGCTTTTAGGGATAACTTGTTTGCTGTTTGTCCTCCCAAGGGACACATGTATTTTTGTAAAAGAATATAGCAGAGTAAACTACACATACTGATGATAAAAGTGGAGAGCAGTAAGGAAACGCCATCTGTGCCAAAAATAAAAATAAAAATCACTCAAATTTACACTGATCTTCTCTTTTCCTTATGAGCTGTAATTTAATAAAACAAAATATTTTTAGCCACCTCAACTATATACACTATTGGGTACACACATGTATACACATACCTATGTGTGTGTACATATATGAAACAGTAGAATTTTATTTATAATACTTATTTAGCTATGGGTGTATATTTAAGATATATATGATACAAATATATATATATATATATATATATATATATATATATATATATATACCATATATATTTTTATAGTATGATTCTATATAATTTTATCTATAAATGTATTACTTTCCTGCCCAGGATTCATGGAACAATTTTATTTTACTTTAAAACTTACTGATGCCTCTCTCAGTAGCCTCTATGTCATCTCTGGAACATGTACTGTGATACCTTTTTCTGAAGTAAATTATATTTCTTCCATGTTGTTGAGATATGATTTGTATTCCATTTGAATATACTACTATTCCTGAAAACTTTATCCCAAGCTGAAACATGGAATTTCATATTAAAATACTTCATTTTTTATTCACTCCATAGGTATATAATCACTACAGGCCCAGTACACAAAAATCATGCAATGGAGGTGGGGGGGTCCCTCAGCATGGCTTGTGCCCTCTTGCAGTCTACCCCTCAGGGAATGTCTTGGGGGGATCGGGCCTAAGCCAACAGTCAAACAACCCTCGCACAGTCCGGGGCTCTAAAAGTCTGGGACCCCTTGCTCCTTACTGCCTGTCTACAACCAAGGTGGGAGAGGCTACTGTCACTGCCTCTATGCTTACTGCACTCGCCAACCATGAGCCTCGCTTCTGACTAAGCGGCGCTCTCTTTGTGGGAGCACACTGACTACCAGGGGCAGCTCCTGAGTAGGGTGGAGGTGGGACGCGGGAGGTTGGCCAGTCAGGAAGGGTCCAGGGAAAGGCTCCAGGGTGTACAGCCTGTCTTACTCAGTCCCAGTTGGCTGGACCCTAGCAGCAAGATAACCTACTAGTTGGAGCATCTTCCCCCTGGTGGTCAGTGCACATCATAGCGAGTGGTTGAGCGGACTTAGCATATTATTAACATATTACTCTTTGATTGGTTGAACAGCCGCCAACTGGCCCACTGGACACTTAGAGTATTAGGCTTTTATTATATAGGATGATTGTTACAAGATAACTATTTTACACTTTGTTAAATGAATTTGAAGACGTGCTTAGAATGACACCAATGCATATAATTGGGAGGTAATATTTTCAGCAGTATATATCAAAGTCTATCTTAATTGTTCTTTCTAGCATTTCTTTGTTCTTCTTATATAACCTCCATAAGCATCACAAATGAGCCTTGCTTCAGGTAATTTCAGGTTACAGTGCATTCTTTAAAGTGTGCTTCTTTCCTCCAAATAAATCAAGGAAGAGACTTACATTATGTCTAAAATCCAAGATACCATCCTCTGTTTTTAAAGATTAATTATTAGTAGCATACTATTATTTGAAAACTTCATCTGACATTTGGGTTATGATATTAATAAAGCAGCAGAACATTTTCACAGCCCATTATCTGTACTAGACCCCATCTTTCAGCTAAAACACCAGGGGTTAACATCCTGACATCTCACTTCTCGAACAAAACACTCTTGCCATAGATTTTGTTCCCTTTCCAACTAAAATTAAAACTGCCTCCTGTGTCTGAGGGAGACCATGGGAGGGATGTGCAAATGTATCCATCACCTGAAGCGTTTCCACAAACACCGCCTCCAAGTCTCACTGACATCTAACACAGTCATCTAACAGAGCAGCTGATGGCAGGTCGAAGAAGCTCTGAACTAAGCTGGACATGAGTGGAGATGCTACAGGGCTCAGTACATCCCAGGTGAGGAACACATGAGGATAATCAGGAGCCATGAACACTCAGAAGCACTCGCCTCTAATAACTATAAGACATATTAGGGTCGATGGATCTTTCTTCAAAGAAACAACTTCAGCAAATTTTTGACCCAGGAAGGAATTTCATCCCTGGCAACTCAAAGCCATGTCATTAGGGTTCAAAGTTTTCCATAACAATTTGTATCACATGCTTTATTTTATTATTAATACTAGAGGCCCGGTGCACAAAAATTTGTGCACTCGAGGGGTTGGGGGTCCCTCTGTCCTGCCTGTGCCCTCTCACAGTCTGGGACACCTCAAGGGATGTCCATCTGCTGACTTAGGCCCGCTCCCCAGGCGATCAGGCCTAACATGGCAGTCAGACATCCCTCCGGCAGCCCAGGAGCCCTCGGGGGGATGTCCACTTGCCAGCAGGGAGCAGGCCTAAGCTGCAGTCAGACATCCTTAGTGCTGCTGAGGAGGCAGGAGTGGCTCCCACAACCACTGCTGTACTGGCAGCCTTCTGGCTTGTGGCTCAGCAGAGCTTCCCCTGTGGGAGTGCCCTGACCACCAGGGGAAGCTCTTGCATTGAGTATCTGCCCTCTAGTGGTGAGTGTGTGTCATAGTGACCAGTCATTCTCAGTCGTTCTGCTGTTAAGGTGAATTTGCATATTTCCCTTATATTATATAGGATTATATAGGATAGAGGCGTGGTGCATGGGTGGGGGCCAGCTGGTTTGCCCTGAAGAGTGTCCAGGATCAGGGTGGGGTTCCCACGGGGATGCCTATCCAGCATGGGTGAGGGGCTGATGGCTGTTTGCAGGCTGGCCACAGCTCCCATTAACCCAACGTCCCAGCGAGGCTGGCTGGAAACAGGTTCCTGGGGTTTATTTATCTTCTATAATTGAAACTTTGTTGCCTTGAGCAGAAGGTCACAGCCAGCCTAGGCAGACAGTTTCCTCCATCGCTGGTGAAATGAAGCCTCCTGTTTGCTTCAGCTCTGTGGCTTCTATAATTGAAACTTTGTTGCCTTGAGAAGAGGCCCAGCCAGCCTAGGCAGGCAGTTTCCTGCATCGCTGGTGCAATGGAAGCCTCCTGTTTGCTGGCCTCCATCTTGGTTGGTTTAATTTGCATACAGCCGCTCTGATTGGCTGATGGGTGTGGCTTTGGCTGGTGGGCATGGCTTAGGTGTAGCGGAGTGAGGGTCAATTTGCATATTACTCTTTTATTAGATTATTTTATTAAGATATTTAAAATATGTTCTTTATTGATGATTTGATATTTAATAATTAAATGCCACAAATTTTTATGTCTGATTCATAAATTGGCATATTTAAAGTATGGTGAAAGTTTTACTAGGTTTAAATAACTTTTAATGACTTTTAACACCTGAAGAAGATCCATTTTTCAGGTGAGTGGGTACTTTGCACATCTAGATGAGAAGGTGGATATTTTGGCTAGCTCTGTGTCTTCCATTAGAGCAGCAGTTCTCAACCTGTGGGCTATGACCGCTTTGATGGTCAAACAACCCTTTCACAGGGGTCACCGAAGACCATCCCACATATCAGATATTTACATTACGATTCATAACAACAGCAACATTACAGTTATGAAGTAGCAACGAAAATGATTTTATGGTTGAGGGTTACAACATGAGGAACTGTATTTAAAGGGCCAGAAGGTTGAGAACCACTGCGTTAGAGGCTTAAAGGGGCCACTGAAGTACCCCCAAGGATTTTTAACTTAATAGTTGACACCTACTATGCCAAGTACTCAACTTGTACTTCTGTACTCAGCAAAAAAAAAGTTAGTTGAACTGAACAAATCTTTGTTTAATTTCCAAGACACTATAGGATAATTAGCTCTCAAGTTCATTCTAGTTTTCCACACTTTCTTGTAAGTTTGCCACTACTGAAATTCTGGAGTATCCAAACATATTAAAACCATAATTCAGGAGAGAACTATACAACTAGTCTTCCTTCTAATTAGAGAATAATGCCATTATTTTATATTATTAATTCCATTACAAGTCCAAATATAACTCATTACCATTATAAATTCAGGCATAGCATTAGTTGAAAAATGACCAACATTTGATTCTTTAAATAGAAAGAAAATGTATTTTAACCAATGGGGAAATTGGATAACATAATACATAATTAAAGAATCCGAATTTTATAAAATAAGAAATTATATAGCAGCAGCCAATGTAACTCTGAGCTGGGCTGTTCAAAACTAAATTGATTGGTGCAAATTAGTACTAGTAGATTCTGAAAAGGTCTCATGTAAGACAGATTTCACAGACTGTTAGGATCCTTGACAGTTATCTCCATAAAAATGCCACTCTCTGAACTTTTAAAGCAGCCCAGCCCGTCGGCAAGCTATTACATCAGATACAGAGTACTGTCTGAGGCTCTGAAATGCTCATGACACCTTTGTCTTTCAAAGAGTAATAAAATGGTTTTAATTTCTGTCTTCATTAAAATATAGTTGGTCATTTAAGAGATTCTATTAGGTGATTTACAGCATAAGACAAGTTAAAGAAATAGTCTTGGGGAAAATATAAAGATTCACTTTTCTTTTTGAACTAATTTTAAAACCGCTGTCCCAGATAGTTCTTCTAAGTTTTACTCCTTGAATAAAAAATCCAGAATAGCAGTACATGTTTCCATATAACAACTTAAACAGATTTATTCAAGAGAAACAGAAGAACTCAGGACTTAAAAGATTCAACTGGCTTCTCAAGCGCCTCCTGCTGGACAGAGCCATGAAATGAAAAGGCCCAGAACTAAAGTGATCCCCATTTCAACCACTCCCCCCAGGATCTATAGGGATGTGATTTCTTAGTTCAAAAACCTACTATTAGTCTTTCCTCACACTTTCCTCATATAGAATCATTAGTCAGTCCAATTACCTCTCATTTCAGTATATAGCAGGAATCTGACCGCTTCTGACAACTTTGAAAACTATTAGTGACCAAAAGTGGTCATTGTCAAAGGTCGGGGAGCATCCGCATTTCCTGGAAGTTACAACAAGTTCCTGGACCCCATCTACCTTTAGAGGCTCTAATTCAGAAAGTTTGCAGGGGAAAGGGTGGGGGGGTGGAGACTGACACTGATGTTGCTCTGAGAACCACCCTTGAGAAGACTGACCCAGATGAAGTCTCCATTACATCTTGCCCAGACTATTTCATAGGCTCTGCTCTGCTTTCCTTTTTCAGCCCCTGTTCCCCTGGGGTTTTCCTCCAGAAGTAGCCCTGATGGTAACATAATTTGACTTAGATTTAAAACAGACCATGGTACTCCTCTGCTTAAAATCCACCCACAGTTTCCATCAGACACGGAAAGGGGTGTCTAGAGTCTATAATGCCCCGAAAGACCTTACAGCATTGCTGTCCCTCCTTCCTCCCTAACACACTAATTTTCCTCCAGCTGTACTGGAGGACACCCGCCAACATCCAAATGCATGCCCACCTCAGCGCTGCTTGGCTTGCTGTGGTTCCGCCTGCCTTTGTCACCCTCTATTTTGGCATGAATAAGTCCCTGGGCATGCTCAGATGGCACCTTATCAGAACAGGCTTTGTTTTTCCTCTTAGCACTCACAGAGAATATATTTGAAATTTAGTAAATGTGTTTACTGTCTCCCCCTATGAAAACACAACTAATCACAGAGTAGAGACATAGCCCACTTTATTCAGAGCTGGATTCTCAGCATCTGAAACAGAACCTTGTATAAATGGCTGCTTACACATTACTAGAGCAATCATGGGAAAAAAATGAAATGTAGTTATAGAAAAGTGGTGAATTAACATAAGATCATTTACTATACTTCTATATCAGACAGTGCGGTAGACACTTGCTACGTGGCATCATTTATGTCCTTGCAAGGAATCTACTGTAGCTGATTTTGTAAACAGGACTAGGATGACAAGAGGGACACTCAGAGAAGATACATAATTAATTACAATAACAGGTATGAGTGGATGCCTAGGTATCCAAGTCTATTCTTTGTGACTCTGTAGCTCAGCCTATGCTTGTTTAATGAATGTAAATGAATTATTTTGCTAAATATTTTGAGTGGCAGTTGTAAGTCAGTGCTTATATAGGTACAGGGCACATAAGGACAATTAAATATTAAGAAAAAAAGACTCCATTTATAGTTGGAGGGGAAAGGCAATATATCTGAAGGTCTAATTGCAAGATGAGATAAAGCTAAAATGCAATAGTACAGTCATCGGAGATTACAGTATAAAATGGAGAATATCACACTATATTGAGTAATTTAGATTAGACTTGCTACATGTCGGTTGCCTATAAGACAGTTTAAAAAAAGATGCCAAGAGTACAGTACTGCCTGTCAGTGTGAAGCTCGGAATGGGAACCTGGCTGGGAGGTCTACATTTTGGACTTGTCATAGCATAGCTGGTCAATAACTTCATGACTACGAATGGCACTTTCACAGCAAAGAGTACACAGTAAGGAGACAGAGGACCAAAGTGACAAAGGGAAACGTATCTCAGAGTCCAAAGAAGAAGTGTTTTGTGAAGAGAAAAAGATTTAACAGCATCAAAAAAGCTGAGTGACTTAACATGATTAAGTGTTAAAAATATCTTTTAACCTTGAAAACATGAACGTGATGGGTGCCACATTATTTTTTAGAGCTTGTGGAAAAAAGGGCAGTTTGGAGACATTTGTGGAATAAGTGGGAGGAGAAGAAATAGACACACTATAAAAATGATGATAGAAGGACGGCTTAGGGATATTGCTGAGCAATTCTTTTTAGAAGCTTGGCTGTGATGGGCAGAAGGAATTAGGGTGGCTGTGTTAAGGAAATCCATAACTCTTCGTTCTACATAAATGCCTTTCATGAAATGGACTCTAGCATCAGACTTTCCAACTATAAGAACAAATGGGTAAACATTTTTTAAGCACTTGATCCATATCAGGAATTATTCAAGGTTCTATCCTGCCAATGACCACAGTACTCCAACACTGACATTTATCAAAACCTCAACATGTATCTCCAAATGCCCCATCAACCTCTCAAAACTGCCCCACAAGCTCAGAGTGATGTATCTAAGCCCAGGTCTCTATGCTAGTCAAATCCTCCTGCCCCTCACACCCTTCGCCTTGGTACATTCATTCAAACATGGACTCAAAGCCTGCTGGGTGCAATGTTTAACCCCCGTCCGGAGTTTACTTGGGTTCATTTTTTAAAGAAAAATTGTGAACTCTGTCAAACATTCTGGTCATTTAGAGAATTCTCCATTTTTGCTGCCTGCTTAAAAGGTTGAAATAAAGTCCTTCTACATAATGCTATGCTGGATTTATGGAGTGCCATTCCCTCAAAGAGCAGGTGACCTTTATCACCTGTCTTCACACTTCCTGTAGAAGAACGGGCATTATTCTCTTTTAACATCTCACCAAAGAGGCACAGGAGGCGAAGTGAATCGGTTAGACCACGTTTCCTCGTACCCTCGCTTAGCAGTGGCCTAACAATATAACAGTCTTTATAGAATGTGTACCTCTGAGAGACAAAAGAGGCATTCAAGCTATGGTCTGGGCCATGACTTTATCATAAACAGAAGGTTAAACTGATATAGAAAATATAATTTATGTCATTTCTACAACCCTTCATATAACAAATATTAAAAGAATGTAGCATTCATGTTTACTTAAGTTCTAATTAAGAATTTTTTTAAGTCTTTCAAAAAATGTTTCTCAAACTTGGTGTCTCTATGCCTTTTTCATTTCAAAGACAGACCTTATTCCGTTTTGATAATACTTATTAACTCTAATTACCACAACCAAGCGTTAAAAAAAGTCATGATTCCAAAAGGACTACGCAAATGCCAACAGAAGGTAAGCCTATATTTCTCCCACAACTTGATTTCACAAAAACACTCACTAATTCATTATTGAGAGAACATTATGACTTACTGGTTACACTGTTTGCAAAGACCTTAGTCTAGTGTATGACTAAATCCACTCATCATTCACCGGCAACAAAAGTCATGAAGTATCTTCCTTAACCCCCCTGGACTCTGAGCTCTCTGAGAAATCCTAACAGGAATTGGTGAGCAAAAATAAGATAAAATAAAATATGAGAGAATGATTATTTCAGTCCCAACATCATGTTAAGCACTTTAATAATATCATCTCAATTAACCACACAAAGAGCCCTTACATGGCAGACACTATCAGCATCACCATTACCTCCCACAGTGCTTCCCCAACTATAGTGTGCAAAACAAAATACCCTGAGGAGCCTGTTAAAATGCAGATTCAAAATCTACAGACCTTGGGCAGTGCCTGCGAGTCTGCATTTCTCACTAGTTCCTAGGTGATGCCTGCTGGGATCTCACTGAGCAAACCGAGGCTCAGCGAGTTTATATACCTGGCACATTACCACCTACCTGGTACTTCACTAGAATTCATCACCAGGTATCATTCCCAAAGCTGCACCCTTAATCAGGGCTCAGCAAGCTACCGCCATCGGTGATACTTAGAAAGAGCCAGCCCCAGCTGTTTCAGTGGACTGCCTGTGGCTGGGTTCGCACGTGCTACTGTTGGCAGAGGTGAGTTGGCTGTAACCAAGACAATAATGCCTACAAAGCCAAACATATTTACTCTCGGGCCATTTTTAGAAACGTCTGCTGACCTCTACTCTCAACCATCACAATAAAATAAAATATTAATTTGCTTGTTTTTAATTTCCAGAGCTGGAGGTGTCCAGTCCTGTGAAAGAAATGCTTAGAATCCATTCCATTTAAAATAAAAACTCCCACTTGCCCTCCCAGATGGTTCAGCTGGTTGGAGGGGTGTCCCATACACCAAATGGTTGCCAGGTTGATTCCCAGTCAGGGCACTTACCTAGGATTCCCAGCTGGATACAACCGATCAATGTTTCTCTCTCACATCTGTTTTTTTTCTCTCTCTCCCTCTTCATTCCTCTCTCTAAAAATCAATTTTAAAAAGCATATCCTCAGGGGAGGATTAAAATGATAATAATAATAATGATAATAATAATACTAGCAATAGCTTTCATCAATCACTTTATATCCTTTTATCTGCAACTTTTATGATACATAATTTTTACTTTGTGATGCATTTACTTAATACCTGTATGACCTCACCTTTGAACAGGAGTCTTTTTACAGACTAATAGTATTGCCTAATAGTATTCCAGAGGCCCGTTAGGAAAAAAATAAAAGAAACTCTATTTGTATTTATTTTGTCTTATTCTATTGGAACTTGTGTATTCACATATGATTTAGGATTATTCTGAATGTGACCTTCTCAATAAATACTGAGTAAGTGACTCATATTTATATTCTCCCTTGTGCCCAGTAGAGTGCCTTGTTCATAGCAGGCACACAGTTAATCTTTACAAAAACAATCATACACTTAGTCATTTTATTTTTATTTTTGCTACTTTAAAATCAGAGATGTGATTAGTTTCATTAGGGTTTCAGAATTCGGGATGAAGGGATACGGCAGGAAAAAGCACAGAAGGGGAAATTCTATCTGCCAGACCCATGGCACAGAGGTTTGCTGAAACAGGTTGGCATTTGGACCAGAATATTCTATGAAATACTCTTATCTAGAATAGTCTGGGAAAGATACATGGAAATTCATGTATCAGAAGCAGGAAGTTCTGCTGAGGAAAGAGAGATCAAGAGGAATCTAAGGAGGGAGAGAAGGGCCATCGAAGGCACAGAAGCTACAGACAAGAAAGGCCTTAAAGACACACCTGCACATCAGGCTGAAATCCCAGAGGCAGCAGGCAATGCCGCCTCCTGAAGCTCAGAATCCTCCCCAAGGACCTGTGGGCAAATGCTGGGGCACCAGGGCCTTTCCTTGAACAGTGGTAACTGTCTGAGTGCCTGAGTCACCACGTGGCAGCAGCCATTCTCACTGTAAGCTACTGCAGAAGACCGTGCTAGCCCCATCCAGACTCCAATGCACAAATTTTTTTTGGCAAAATCCCTGACATGGACCTATATAAATCTCATTTGCCTCTCTCCTGGGATCAAAATACAAAAACACAAGGGCTGAAGGTGGCTCTTCCCCTGACCAAAAGGTTCACTGGACAGCGAGATGCAATAAAAATACTGGTAAGCGATTCCTGCCTTATCCTTATGGTAACCTGTTTAGCTCAGTTTGATTGACAATCTACCATGTGCTAGACCTAGTGCTAGATACTGGTTAACAGGCTCCCGCAGGCAGCAATCTCACTAGGTAGATATTAAACCTATTGAAAAAAATAATAGAATTGAATAGAAATTAGGGTGGTCTTTATTCTACATTAGTGGTTCTCAACCAAGCTACAAATAATACCAGTTGTGTGTTTTGTTAATGTTCCCATCTGTTATGACTTCTAGAACAACTAAAAATGAATTCCTAGAAATGTGTCATTTACACAGTGCAAAATGCAAGCCTAATTTTTTATTAGATTCGGCAGACATAAAATGACTGTGGCATTGTCGTGAACATTTTGAAGTGCTGAGCCTTCAGTTTTGTATTCATGTCGCCGCATGACATCACCAACATGACTGGCAGAAACCACACTCTGAGTCATGCTTTCTACATCACGCAGATGCGAGCCGGTGTTCTACACACCACAGCCCGCGGAGCACGCAGCCACTCTTACTCCGGTCGGCCACCTCTCCGAGGCTTAGGACTCGGGCACAATGAATGGAACTGCATGCTGACACCAGCAGGGATTCCTGGATTTGAATGTGAGCTCTCTCATTCACCAGGAGTGCAAACTCAGGCAAGGGTTTCAACCTCTAAGCCACGTTTTCCTTCAGCTACAAAATCGGGAAATGACTTCACAGGGTTCTTTTGAGGACTGATTGAGTGAATGCATGTAAAATGCTTACAATATGTTTTAGCACATCAGAGACACTCAGATATGTGCTGCTACTCTTAATAATAACTGTAACAACGTATCTTTATCCTCATCCTTCTCCTCGAGCCATATGTATTGCCTGAATGGCTTGCAGCACTGTTTCATACATCAACACTACCTATGCTCTTCCTCTTCAACACCCACAATTTGTGTTCTCATTTATATGTCTTTGTGATTACAAAATCCAATGATAAAAGAACATTTATGAAATGTTTAATCTCCACAGCATCTCCTTCCCACTTCCCTCAGGGCAACTGAGCTAGCTCTTGTGTAAGACAGTGGGCAGTATCTACTTCCCCGGGCCTTTGTAAATGGGTGCAAGGAGACCAGGCCTGCATCTGCTTCACTTATCACAAGTACTCAGCATGTCCTAAACCCAGTTGGAACTCAATAGATACATACTGAAGTCAAGTCCCAGTAACCAGTCAAACCTGGAAATTCCAGCCTAACTTGCAATGGATCAACCTGTAAGTTTGACAGAACTCAAAACAGCAACCAGGATTTTTATGTTAGATGAACTCAGCCTGGGTTCTTTTCCTCCAAACAAGTATTTCTTGAAATTTGACCTCCTAACAATCAACCATTAGGGGAAGATGACAACTGCTTTCTCCTTCAAATAGAAGAGACACAGAGCTGCCATGAAGTGAGGAGATGAATCAGACACTCTTCATGAACTGCTTCTAGCTCCAATGATTTAACAAAGTGCGTGAGCAATTACTTTCTGACTCTATGACCAGATGCAAATCAGCAACTGTTTTGACAAGGCAGTGGGTGTGGCAAAAAGTGAAACAGTTTTGAGATGTGAGAGATAAAATATTTAAACTATTTTCTTTAAATCTTGGATCCAATTCAACTATTTTAACATC
>PVJC01025828.1:0-24463 GCA_004026665.1 Murina feae | reverse complement strand
GGGGGGGGGGGCGCGACGACGTCTGAGCTGTCAGCCGGGCGGCGGCGAGGACTCCGGGGCGGGGGCAGCGGCCGCAGGGACCCGCCCCGAGCTCCGCGCGCCGTGTCCCACGCGGCGTCCCGCTCCGCCCGCAGCCCGGGCCGCCAGCACCTCCCGCGGCCGGCGCCACCGTAGCTCTGCCCTGTGGGCGCCGCGTGCAGGACTCCTTCTTTCCTGCGAGCGCATGAACGGACAACTCAGCAGCCGCGATCGTCCCAGACCCCGGTCCTCCCCCGGCCGCCGGCCATTCTCAGGTCCTCCAGGTGATGGTTGCTCAGTTCTGTTAAGGATTTGCTGGATGTGGCTGCGGGGATTTGGCATAGCTCCCGGCTCCCAGACGCTGCGACTGGACCCTCCGACCTAAGCGTGCGCTCCCCGAGGTTTCTGCTCTCCGGGAGTCATAAGGTTGCCCTTGGATCCAATGGTGCCTGTTTGGAGGAGGTAGGAATTGCACGATGTTCTCATCTGCACCTGGAATCAACAGATGGGGAAGCCACATGCAATGCTGACAACTTGGGGGCAAAGCAAAGCAGAAAACAGTGCATATAGAGTTTCACTTTCAAGTTCTCACGAGGAAAAAACAGGTCCTTTAAACCCCATATTAAATGCATGAGATACTGCTGCGGAAATTAAGGTGTTCTCCGCTTCCTGAGAAGGTGGCTTATCCTCCCTCCCAAGATCTCTGGTGTCCTTATTAGTGTCCAGAGTCTTCTTAGCACCAGTGTGCTCATTGGAACTGTGCTCTGGCTGCCTATTCAGAGCCTAGGATAGCTGCGTTTTACTACTGACTGCTTCCAAATTCCTTTTAGGCAAAGGCTACGCCTTCCCACATTCTGTGTTTCTTCTCTACTGTCTGTATTCTCCTCTTATAAAAAACACTTGTTGGATTGAGGATCCACCGCATTCATTCAGCATGATCTCCTCTGGAGCCCCTGATACTCATTACACCTCCAAAGACCCTTTACAAATCAGATCTTAGCATTGCCAATTCATACATATGCGTAAGACATTGATTAGGTAAGGAAGGGAGAGATTTGGAAGGAAAGAAGAGGGAATGACCAGACAAGGCCCATGCTTTCCTCGCTTATTCCAAACTCTACAGAGAAAATTCCTTTTTGTGGAGAGCGGCTACAGCGTTTGGAAAGGTTCAAGCCTCTGACTAATGAGAGGGCCCTTGGTCCTCTCTGCCACGTGCAAGTCCCAGCACAAGTATAGCCAAAGGCTAGAATTGTAAGCTTGACCTTATGGTCGGAACCTGTGGTCCCAAATGGCTGAGTGATGTGGGCTTGATAGAGCTCAGGTGCCTGTAATTGAGTAGATTCAAAACCCTCCAAACAGCGGTTCTCAACCTGTGGATCACGACCCCAAAGGGGTCAAACAACCCTTTCACAGGGGTTGCCTAAATAATACATCCTGCATATTAGATATTTACATTATGATTCATAGCAGTAGCAACATTACAGTTATGAAGTAGCAACGAACATCCTATATAATAAAAGGGCAATATGCAAATTGACCCTAACAGCAGAACCACTGGGAATGACTGGTCACTATGACACACACGGACCACCAAGGAGTTGACACTCAACGTAGGAGCTGCCCCTGGTGGTCAGTGAACTCCCACAGGAGGAGCTCTGCTCAGCCACAAGCCAGGCTGATGGCTGCCAGTATAGCAGTGGTGGTGGGAGCCTTTCCTGTCTCCTCAGCAGCACTAAGGATGTCAGAATGCAGCTTAAGCCTGCTCCCTGCTAGCAAGTGGATATCCCCTGAGGGCTCCCTGGTTGCCAGAGAGATGTCTGACTGCTAGCTTAGGCCTGATCACCTGGGGAGCAGGCCTAAGCCAGCAGATGGACATCCCCCAAGGGTTCCCAGACTGCAAGAGGGCATAGGTCAGGCTGAGGGACGCCTCCCCACCCCCGAGTGCACACACTTTTGTGCACTGGGCCTCTAGTAATTTTATGGTTGGGAGTCACCACAACATGAGGAACTGTATTATTGAAGGGTCCCTGCATCAGGAAGGTTGAGAAGCACTGGACCAGAACATTATGAACATGTTGACCACGCCCTAACTTTGCCTCCTGGAATCTGGCTATGAAATAAAGGCTTGCAGGCTATGGAGCTGTCTCTCTAAGGCCCAGCTTTATTATCTTGTCTGTCTTCTCTAATCCTTCACCACCCCCTACCCTCCGCAGGTTCACACATGGCTGTGCTGACGCCGCACACCTTTTAAGTAAAAAAGAGGACGTTGATACAAAATTCTAAGTTGAAAGGATTTTCCCCTCAATACTTTAAAAAGTTATTGAACTTTGTCCTATGTACAAACTATGTCTTTTATTGTCTGTTAAGATTTTCTTTTACTGGTGATTTTAAGTAATTTCAGGCAGGAGGGCACCTCTGGTCCCTATTCCACCAGCCTGCTTAGAAGCAGAAGTCAGTTTTGTAATTTGTTTCTGCCTTTTAGTTTTGTTTCATTTTTCATATAAATGCTTTTTCAAAAAAACACTCAGCAGTCATTCAGTCCACACAAGGGACATTTTCTAAATACTTTGGGTTGCATGAAGTACATCTTAAAGAAAAAAGCCAAGTGCTGTTCACTTGCATTCTTCTCAGAGGAAAACTTGCCAGGAAAAGTTAGTGGAGGAGCGCTGATCTGACAATTTCTATTGCCTTAACTTGTTATGCCTAAGTTTTCCTATAAAATGGTACCGGGTGTTGACATTCTTCTCTATAATTAAGAAAGGTTTTTGACATTAGATTCAAACAGGATGGACTTAATTAGGATTAAATGGAAATCTAACTATCTTGCTTTTGAAGTACCTTGACAATTGTGAATGTTACCTTTTATAAGCTTTCATTATCAACAGAGGATCTACTACCAAGTCATGCTCTGGGAATCATGTGATAAGTCACCGCAAATAGCAACACTGAGGCTGCAGCTCAAAAAAGGGGACAAATGAAAATTATTTCTCAGTTCAACAGTGAAAATCTCAGCTTTTACATGAACTAAAAGACAACTAATACATGTTACCTCTTCCCCACAAACCATTTCTATGTAGTTATATATAAACAGCTTCTGTAAAAGAAAAAGCATGTAAACTTGCTGCATTCAACTCTTTCCCACCCTGTCTTCAGGTTCATACCAAGCCATCTGGGGCATGCAAATTATATACAGGAAATTAAATAGCACAGATACATGAAAGAATTCTCTATTTACCCGAAAACCCATGTACATAGATTAGTAGACGTAGTTGGCCTGGTGTGTTAGAAGATTTAGTTTCACTACAATACACAAATCCTCTCAGTAAAGGGACAATTTATGGATGAAAACATTAGCTTGGCACCACACACCTTCACCATCAGTACTTTTAGTCTGTGAAGGTTGATGAGAGAAAATGATCTCTAAATATTCTTAGATTTCAAATAAAAATATTAACCTTAAATACCAGTATTGCGTACATCATTATGTGAGATTTCCCCAGACCAGTAGAATTCGTACCATCAGGGAACTTGTTAGAAATGCAAGCGCTCTGGCCCTACCCCAGACCTACTGAGTCTTGCAAACCCCCATTCCTGCTAAAAGTTGCACAAAGCTTTCTTCAAAGTGCTTCTGAGTATTTTAAGTCCTGCGGTCTTCAAAACCCAGCTCCTTTCATGTAAGCTCTAGTCTCATAATGCTGGTGGCTGGGCTAGAAACAATGAACGCTTCCCACATGCCTGGATAGTGAGCTTTTAAGAGACATTTTTTACATTACACAAATAATTCATGCATGCATTCTATTTTTCGCAGATTTAAAACATGGAGATAAAATCAGGCCATCTTTGAAAGCCACCTTTGACTTTTAGCCCTGCCATCCCCAGAGGTAACTATTTCTATTACAAATTTATCATATTCATTCTCTACCCTTTGTTAATACCTTTTACATAAATGTAATATGGATCCAGAACTATTTATAAATTTCATTTTTTATTGTAAAATGCCTTAGAATTATGTTGCTATTACCAAACAGGTCTCATTCTTCTTAGCTGTTGCATAGTATTTCATAGAATAAAAATATTTAGATTTATTTAACCATTCCTCATTTGGAAACATTTAGGTATTTGCCAGGATTGTCTAATTATATACAATGTTGAAATATTTGTTTTTATGAATCCTTATATGTATGTGTTATTCTATGGTAGATATTGAAGTAGAATATCTGGGTTATTGCATAGTCTTAGCCTAAGAGATATTTCTGTCTAGACAATTACAGGGTCATAAAGGCTTAGGCACTAAGTAAGAACCTCCTCAATCCTGGAGTCGAGAGTTTTAAAAAGTCTATCAATTTAGTTGTAGTTGTATTTCTTCCAACGGAAAACATAGTGCAGTGGAAATGGAAGGAAATGGACACAAGCCCCCTTCTATTTAGCCAGTTAGAAGTTATGCAGCCCCCCAGATTTTCATTTCCTCCTTCTCTGGTATTAGGGGATGGGACTAGAGGACTTATTTCTCAGAAATGTTTCAGATCTGCACGGCATATTTCTGTTCTTTTATTCATTCATTCAGCAAGCACAGATAAGGCATTACACTCTACATATGTTTCCATAAGGACTTAGCAAAAAATAATACCAGGAAACAAAGCAATGTATAAACAGAGAGATATCACTTAAACAAATGTATCTAGGAAACAAAATGTGTGCTTTCCAAAAATAAAAATGGAAGAGTACAAAAGATAAACACATCATTTATTTGGTTTTGTTTGTCTGAATAAAGCAGCTGCTTTGGACAGCTTTATCTGCAAACAATAAAATCCCAGTGCAGTGGCTGCCCCTCCCACCACCCCACTTAGGTGGAAGCGTAGAGAGATTTGTTCTAACAAGTGCTCACATGTTTCTGTCCCCAATGTGGTAATTGCCTGGAAGAGCTGTGCCAATATGAAGACTTTGAGTTCTGGCTGTTTCTTGTGTTCTCAAGATTCTTAGCTCAAACTCTGTCTCAAGGCCCATCTGACAGACTGTTCTCTTAAAGAAATGTCCTTTCACTTGCAACATCATCAAACACAGGTAGCACACACACACACACACACACACTGAATTCAGGAGGGGTCAAGGAGAAAGAAGTACAGGAGATGGACCTCCTCAAGAAGAGACTTGTGCATATAATACTTATGAAATATATATATATAAAACCATTTTATCCAAGTTTTTAGCATTGAGCCTGTATATCTCTTTATTTATTTTAGCTTTTTTTGAAATTACAGTATCTTCGAAGACAAAAGGACTTTGAAGACACAAAAAGATTAATTAAAACATAGACAAGGTAAAGTAATTCAAAACTTTGAATTATCAGTCTGCCCAGAGGACAGCCAGAAGTAAATTTTGTAAAATATGGCTATATTAAAATGTGGGAAACATGACAGTGTCACCACTACATTTAGCAATTACAACACAAATAATGAAAAGAACCTAACTTAGGATAGAACCATAAGTAAGTTCCTGTTTGGCAACGCCATTCTTGGTTCAATAAACCAGTTTAGTTTACTTTCAATTTAGACCATGTCTACCCACCGAAGTGGAAAATTGACACACGCCCTGAGTGGGTGATTTTGCAACATGTTTCCTTAAGCCTTTGTCAATTATCTAAACTTGGTTCAGTTTAATTCAGTTCAGAGGACATTTATTATGCACCATGTGGTAAAATGTGATCTCTACCAAAAAGAGTTTACTTTTCATTGGAAATATTTCAAACTTCTCAATTCTCAAAACCAAAATTAATTTCAGAGTGTGTCATCTTTAAACAAAGAGGGTAAGAGAAACAGGTGGCAAATATATTTCGCAAGGCCTCAGCATGATTAACATAATAAGAAAGTAATAGCTCTAAAAATATTAGAAATTATTGGTCTGGAAAAATTTTAAAAATATGTTTTTATGGATTCCAGAGAGGAAGGGAGAAGGAGAGGGAGAGGGAGAGGGGGAGAGAGAGTGAGAGAGAGAGAGAGAGAGATAGATATCAATGATGGGAGAGAATCATTGATCAGCTGCCTCCTACACACCCCACACTAGGGATGGAGCCCGAAACCTGGGTATGTACCCTGACCAGGAATCGAACCATGACTTCCTGGTTCTTAGGTTGATGTTCAACTACTGAGCCATGCTGGTGGAACTCAAGGAAATTTTTCCCCCCCAGTTTTAACATTTTATAACAGAATGCTTGGGAAAAGCAGATAGTAGCATGGAAAGAACACTGGATTAGAAGTAAAGGGACTAGGTTTTAGCTATCGCTTTTTCATTAACTTGAAATGCATACTTAAAATAATTTTACTTCACATCTATAGACTTAACTTTCTTCAGTTGTGAGACAGGGAGAGAATGAAACCTATGATCCCTTTCAGCTTTAACCCAACAAATGAGTCAGCCATTAGTACTTCAGTTGTTTGTGTAGAAAAGTCGCAGAGGAAGGTAGCTCACACAGGTCAGTTCAACAAAAGCCAAGTGGAGTTGAAAGGTGTTCAATTATTCAGCAGACCATATGCCACTCTTTGTATATTTTACCTCACTGTATTGGATAAATACTCCTCCCTTGATCATTATCCTTTGTGAATAAGGTATATAAGGAATTTAAGACTTTGGAACAACAGTAAGTTCATCAGACCGGTCATACGTCAGTCTCAACCTTCCGTTTCAAAATCCTTTCCTAAGTGACCGAGGCCACTTCTCTGTGAATAAATAATATGGTAAATATAATTTAACATTTGTTTGGTTTTATTCATTGTTAGAACTATAAATCTCCATAGTGTAAAAGTAATATCTGAGATAGAAGGCATTTTTACCTAATATTTTTGCATCTTTCTTCTAAATAAGGAATATAGAAAAAAAATCCATAAGATTGTTAATCAGTGTATACAGGCCTTTAACTTGCTCCTATACTATTTATTTATTGAACTAATTTATGCAGAAATAAATACCTATTTATTGTTCAGTTAATCACGGATTTATAATTTTCAATTGATATTTCATTTTGTATTGCATTTAATCTCTGAAATCTCAGTGAATTTATTTTTTTAATATATTTTTTACAGAGAGGAAGGGAGAGGGATAGTTAGAAACATCAATGAGAGAGAAACATTGATCAGTTGCCTCCTGCACACTCCCTACTGGGGATGAACCTGCAACCAAGGTACATGCCCTTGACCAGAATCAAATCTGGGACCCTTAAGTTCATAGGCCAACACTCTATCCACTGAGCCAACTCAGTTAGGGCTCAGTGAATTTATATATTTGATGTTCCCATGAGATAAGACAAGTGATACCTATTTGGGGAAATATCCTATATAATAAAGAGGGGGTATGCAAATTGACTGTCACTCCTGTAACTTTGCACCCATAGCTAAGGCTAAGTTCCCATAACGAGCCTTAAGGAGCAATCAGCAGGGACCTGAGGCTGCACGCTCACCCACCTCCTGCATGGGGCTTGACAGGGGACCTCAGGTCGTGCCTTCCACCCGCAGGGCTTGACAGGAGACCTCAGGCTGCTCCCTCCCCGCCCTGGCACCAGGCCAGAGGAACTCAGGCTGCACTCTCTTCCCTGGTGCCAAGCTGGGGGACCTCAGGGCATGCCCCCCGCCCTGGCCCCAGGCCAGGGGACCTGAGGCTGTGCCCCCCACCCAGCGGGATTTGATGGGGGCCCTCAAGGTGTGCCCTCCGCTCTGGTGCTGGGCCAGGGGATCTCAGGCCCTGCCCCCCACCCCAGCACCAGGCCAGGGGACCTCAGGCTGTGCCCCCTGCCCCAGTGCCAAGCTGAGGGATCACAGGCCACTCCCTCCACCCAGCAGGGCTTGATGGGGGACCTCAGGCCGTGCCCCCCTGCCCTGGCACCCAGGGGACCTGAGGCTGCACCCCCACACACACCTGGCAGGGCTTGACAGGGTAGGACCAGCCGGGTCTGGATCTAGCCCAATGAAGGGGGGCCGTCCAGGTTTAGGTCTCGAGCTGCTTTGAGGTGCATGTGGGTGGTTGAAGACTTGACTCTGGGTTCCATGGTGCACCCCAGACTCTGATAGGAGGAAGATTTTCTTATACATTTTACTAATTTTCTTTAATCTCTGACACTTCTATTATAGAGAAAGGGCAAATAGCAATATTAAAATATTTCCTCTAATCCCCTTTTAATGTGCATGAATTTTGTGCACTGGGCCACCACTAGTATAGTAATAAGATGGAGATCCTGTCCTAAAATCTTGTACATGTAAACATTCTTACATTCTTCTCATTTTTAATGTATTTTCTTTCTGATTAGAAGGTAAATGTTTTAATTAGGTCTTCTTTTATACCTAGAGTAAATGTATACTTTAGCTATTTGCCCCACTCATAACCACTAGTGGTGTATAAGATTCTACAGGTAAAATTAGGTCCATTCAGACATAGGTCTGCATATACTTTGTATGCTAAGTGGTTTGTTGTACACCAGCCTTACAAAGACTTCCATTTAAATCATTCATCTCCATCTCTTCCAAGTCCAATGCTGGGCCAAGCCTTGTACATTCAAATGAGTGTTGTATACTCATCAGCCAAAAATTCATCTCATGTAGACAAGTAAAAGTAGCACAGATAGTTCAAGGCATAAATTTAATCTAATGTCTGACAGGGGTAGGAGTGGTGATAGCAGTGAATTTTAGATCAATTCCAGCAGAACTGCCATCTCTTCTTTGATTTCTTAAACTTTAAAAGCATCCTCTAACAAAAGATAGTTCTGTTATAGAAGAGCAAAGAAATACCAAGTACGCTTCCTAGAGAAAGAGGGACCCCATTTATTAACACTAGTGGACTCCGGGAATAATTTCCAAATCAGAGTGAAGAAACATTCAGGGAGCCTGTCTATATAAATCTTGCTGGGATTTTTATCTTGCAGATATGGTTCTTCCCCCTTTCTTGGGCTTACAGGAAGGCCCCCAGGTGTTGGGGGTCCCCAGGCCATATCCAAGATCTGTCCTGGGGCCACTGATAATTACCTTCTCCCCCGCCCCCATAGGTTTAAACTTAGCTGGCATTCCTTCTAGTGTCAGATCTAATATGCTCATATATTTCAAAAGAGGAGGCAGGGTTTCACACCACATGAAAAATAATAGGTAAGACCTTCTTTAATTGCTCTATTGCTTCTAAGAATCTCCTATACTGCAAAGACACTAAGTACTCTCCAGTTCTTCATCCAAGTGACATATCCAAGTCTCACATCCCAGGCTCCAATGCATCTCCCCAATCCAGGGTTCGGCATGGGGTTTTGAGGAGTAGCAGTTAAGGGTTCACAAGAGTTATTCCTGAGGGATGTTTCACAAGTGTTGCTACTAAGTGGTGTTATCTATCTAAAGTTTAAACTTTGGTTCCAGGTCTTGTTAGAAATAGGACAGGAGCAGTTTGGGGTGGTTCTATGGTTACAGTAAGTTTGGCTTGGTGAAGAACATCACTGAATTCTGGAGAGACAAATTAGGTTCAAGGATGACTTGGATGATTTTAGGTTTTTAACTTTCATTATTAGGATATTAACTGTTATCAAATCGGTTTCTTGGAAATTACAGAAAATAAATTGCAGAGTCCTCTCAGTCTATTCAAGAGGCACAAACATTTTTTAAACAACTCCCATGACCCATATATTGAATTGTTCACAATGGTAAAAGACAATTCCTGGAAAGAAAGAAAGAAAGAAAGAAAGAAAGAAAGAAAGAAAGAAAGAAAGAAAGAAAGAGAGAGAGAGAGAGAGAGAGAGAGAGAGAGAGAGAGAGAGAGAGAGAGAGAGAGAGAGAGAGAGAGAGAGAGAGAGAAAGAAAGAAAGAAAGAGAAAGAAAGAAAGAGGGAGACACATATATATTACTACTCTGAACAATGTATGGGTCATGGGTCATATGTATAGATTCATGTGTGTATGTTTGCATATTTATGTGTATGAATATATGTTCATATACATGTATAATATATATGTAAAAAAGGGCACAAATAGTTTTAAAATAGAGTGATGTCATAGTCCACACCTATACACACTACCCAGCCCACATTCAGACCACTCGTGCCCATGTAGCTAGAAAGCTAGAATAAAAGTGTAATAATTGTTATATGTAGAAAGATGGCAATCATGAAAACAGATCCTCGTGGCTCAATCAACTAATATTCATGCAGTAGTCAGAGACATCTGCACAGTTAAAGATTTGCAGTGGTCCCTGCCCACAAAGGAGATTGCAATAAAATAAGAAAAAAAATATATAGTAAGTTTAAATGCACATGGATAAATCACAAAATTATAAGAACAAAGCACATTAAAGGAGGATTAATTTTGTGTATCAAAGAAAATGAATCTTTTAAACCTTTAATCTAGCACCTGACACATAAGTGGTTTAATGTTTGATCTTGAAATTTTAAAGATCTGGTAATTGTTTTTCAACATTTATATGGCAAGTTAATTGAATTTAAAGTAGGCTGGCATCTTCCATCCTGAATCTATTTAAGTCCTTAGAGAGGTTCTCTGACCAAGTAATTTACATGACTTTTTTCTGTCTCAACATTGATAATAACTAGCAATCATAAGTTCAGATGGGAAGGAGAATCTTACACTGTAACAGAAATGTGATGATAAAAACAACTCCGAGGTAACTGACAGAGGAGAGGACGTGCTCGAACAGAAATCTGTGTTCCCAGCAGGTTTTAAATTTTATTATCAAGAAACTGCTCTTTTAAAAGTCTGCTCTATCCTCCATGTAGAAAAGTTGTATAGGATTATAACGATTCCAAATCACAGTGTGACGTAGTAACTAACTTTTTATTTCCACAAAACGACTAGGACCATTCGAGGAATGAGTTGATATCGAGTTTACATCCTGGCTATGCAATTACCGTATGTGCCGCTAACTCATTTGCCGAATCCTCTGTCCTGAGAGAAGCCTGGCTTTACTTTTCTCCAGAGCTCCCCAGTCTCATTTCACTTGCACTTGAAGCACAATCGATCTTCCTGCCTCTTAGTGTTTCTATCCACATTTCATTCTAACGCAACAATATTTGTTAATTTCTCATCAATCACATTTCTCCTTTCTTTTTAAAACATCATCATAATGTAATTTCTGCCCACAAAATTTTATCATAAATTGTACAATGACTTACCTTTTCCCCCTAACTATGCTCTTTTCTGTTTCTCTCCAGTTAATGCATTTGAAATAAGTGTATGTCTTCCCCATCTAAAATAAAAAAAAAAAAACTTAATTTTTCCTCAGTGCTGTTTTCTGTGTGTGTTCTCATTGACATTTCACAGCAAATGGGTGCTGTGTCTCTGGGAAGATTTGATGAACTCACAAATCTGAACATCTTTATTACCTTTATTTTGCAAATCTGTTTGACTTAGAGTATAACAATAAATTCCTAGGACAATATATAAACATAATAAGCCCAAACTCAACCCCCACAGTTAGGATCTTGTCACTTTATTGCTTTTTTTTTTCGAGATCTCTCCAACCCTGCCTCCCTCATCCCAGGAGAAAGTTATTCCACCATAGAGTTCTTACAGTAACACAGGTCAGGTTTAATCTCATTTTACTAATCTCATGATACTGTTTGGCTAGATGTCCTAATAAAACCATGAGCTCTGTGCAGTCATTGTCTTTCCATCAAATTGTGAGGTCCTTGAAGAAAGTGACCACCCCATCTTATATGCCTTACGCCATGCCTACTACCTGACACATAAGTGGTCTAGTGTCTGATGAATAAATACATGAAGAAGTTAATGTGTAAATTGTGGAGATAAACCCAATGGCCATACAGGCCACAGTACTTAGGAAGAACTGTGCTTAAAATGTCATATCTATTTCCTTGATTCTCTCTCCTTTGGTGGTTTCAATTTGTTTAATTACATGTAAAGCCAAACAAGTTAGAATTTAAAAATGCGTAAGATAATATAGCATATACTTAACAAAATCAATGCAATGTTAAATATACGCTTTTAAACAAGTGAATGTCAGTAATGTTTCTTTACTTATAAAGATAGGTTTACAGTTGTGATTACATGAAACGCAGAGTTTATTCTTGTATTATTATTTATTTTATCTCCCACATGAACAACTTGTAAAGATTCTTTTGTCCCATC
This sequence comes from Murina feae, assembly GCA_004026665.1. NCBI lineage: Eukaryota > Metazoa > Chordata > Mammalia > Chiroptera > Vespertilionidae > Murina > Murina feae. Next base: position 12,330 of record PVJC01025828.1, on the reverse strand, counting down.
CTGTAGTTACATAAAAACTAAATGTAAGTTTTTTAAGTGAGTATAAACACTAGTCAAATGCAAATATTAGTAATATGTTGTGTGCCTAATAAGTGCATCGGTATATTTTTGTGAGTCATTCCCAAACTAACTGGTGTACTCTAAGATTTATTTTACCTTATATCTCTACCAACATGCACAATGTTTGAACAAAATAGGAACCTAATTAACACATATTTAAATATCTGCATTTTAAAGAAGATCATTGAGACAGTACCTGGAAAATCCAGGAATCTTTGCTTCATAGTTGGAGTTAATTTTTCCCCTGTTATGTGGCTAATATCTTACTTCCATCCAAAAAAAGTCTAGTAGTTTGTAGTCATAGTAGTCTGCTGTAGCAGTCCTCAGGTCTAGGTAAAATTCTAACCCAAGTACATTCCAAGTTAGTACTATAGAATCTTAAATTGAAAAATCTAAGGATTCTATGACATGCTAAATTCTGAATTTTTTTTGGAAACTACAGAATCTCCATCACACCTGTTGACCTATAAATGTAAATGTTCACCAGAGAACTGCAATACACTGCCAATTTATTTTGTCTACATTAGGAGTGCCACCTCACCCCAATTAAATATGGTGCGTCACTGTGCCTCCGTCTTATAAGCTGTGAAAAACTCTATGCTCCCTCACGCTGGCCTGCCAGCTGCCCTGGAAGAGCAGGGTAGGGCAGGTGTAATTGTGGCGACAGCTGTGAAAATGAGGCTACACATCCAGGGAGCATCATCCCACCATTTAACATTTCCTCCTCTCCTAAAACCTTAACTTGATTTTGCTTTATACTCACGGTTCATTTCTCTATGGAAGAAACTGTAAATTAGATTCCTGAAAAATTAAACACATTCATCCATTTCACAAAGGTTATGGAGTTCTTAATCTATAACTGAAGGGCGATATGCTAAGTCTGGTAATAGAAGGAAAGATAACCGGTTTACTGTTCATTCAGAGAGACAGACCTGTGAATGGCTTGTGCCCTAAGGGAGCAAAAGGTAAAAACAACTAATTCAAACGGAGAGGAAGGGTCAGGAAGCCTTTTCAGCAATGCTGGCAGATGACTATGCTGATGCGCTAAGCTATTTATAGAGTGAGGACACTGCATGCATCTAAGGCCCAGGAGTATCCATCTGCTTTGTGAACCCTGAAAACTACAGGAAATTTAGTACTTTGGGGAAAAAACAATACGTGTTTGCAGATGGACAGGAGCAGAATACAAAGCAGTCAGGATAGCGAAGGAGATAAATGGGTAGATGGTCAGGAGCAGATGGAGAAGAGTAAGCATAACACACTATTATCCTGAGGATGGCAGATGGCCTCCTTGGCCTTAAAGTCCAGGCTCAAAGGGACTGCAGCAGTCAGGTCTGAATCACAGCAATTAGAACAGGGATAATTTAATATAAAGGATTACTGATTTTATATTTAAAAATAAAGCTGGTTTGGCTCAGAGGATAGAGCGTTGGCCCATGGACTGAAGGGTCCCAGGTTCAATTCCGGTCAAGGGTACATACCTCGTTTGCAGGCTCGATCCCCGGTCCTACTCAGGGCATGTATGGGATGTCTCTCTCTCACATCGATGTTTCTCTCTCTTTGTCTTCCTGTCTCTTCCACGCTCTCTAAAAATCAATGGAAAAATATTCCCAGATGAGGGTTAACAACAACAATGAAAAAGAAATACTAACTTTAACAAGGGGGTTGAAGTAACCAAGGAATAGCTAGCAAAAAGTACAAAGAACTCTCGTGAATATAGAAATAACAACTATAACAAGCAGCCATTACCTTGGAACAGTGGTTCTCAACCTTCCTAATGCCGCAACCCTTTAAATACAGCTCCTCATGTTGTGGTGACCCCCAAATCATAAAATTATTTTCATTGCTACTTCGTAACTGTAATGTTGCTACTGTTATGAATCGTAATGTAAATATCTGATATGCAGGGTGTATTTAGGTGACCCCTGTGAAAGGGTCATTCGACCCCCAAAAAAGGATCACATCGCGACTCACAGGTTGAGAACCTCTGCCTTAAAAGGAGAAAAAGTTCAAATATTTTCAAAGAAATAAGAGATATAAAGGGACATCCGAGAGACAAACGAACATGATAAAAAGCGTGATAGCAACTGTTAAGTAACTTGATTGTGGAAATAGGGAGAGGAAGCAAGACGGAAAATTTCAGGTGCTAAATCCTAATCGTCATATTAGAAAGTCAATAGGGAATACGTAACATTGAATAATAAAAACATAGGAGTATATGCAGTGCTGAGAAATGCGTATACCCATGAAGAAGATATCTCTAGAAAGGTCAATAGTGATTCCCTCTGGGGAAAGGAACTGGAAGAGTATGACAGAAAATTACTGTATTCTGTTGTTCATATTTGACTTATAAACTATGTGTATGTGTTACTTTTTCAAAACTAAAATAAATTTTAAAAGGCATAAAATAATATTGTAGTTACATATTAGTTATACATGTGTGCCTGGCTTACTGCTCAGAATTGGGGGAAAAATTGAAGACAGCATTCCTACCCTAAGAGAGCTCAGGAGGTTAGAAATTGACCGAAGCGTAAAAATAAACAAATTATAGGACATTGCCTACAAGTGCTGGATATAGACTGAATTGTAGCATAGGGAATTCAATTGCCTAAAAGAAATAGAAGAGAAAAAGTTTCTTGAAAATAAATGTTTTTTATCATTTAAGAGGTACTGTATTGGCTTTTAAAAACAACAATAGTAATAGCTGCTATTTTTTTCTTTTTACTTTCTCATATGTGTAAGACACACATTCTAAGTCTTTTGATTTAATCCTTTAACTTTAATGAGGTCAAATCTTATTAGCCTCATTTTACAGACGAGCTGAATTAGAGTAGCTTTAAGAATAGGTAAGTTTCACATCTGTGTGGATGACTAACACATGATTCAGCCACAAAGGGAGGGAATGAACTAGATTATCTTACTGTGCATTTAGTGTATTTTTATCTGTAGGTTGTAGCCAAGAAAGTTGAAAAGTCACCACTGTAGATTGCCAGAACATCACAATTAAAATAGACCTTACTGTTGAAATAGACCTGTGTGTTAGAGCATGATGTATTTGTTATGCAAAACATTCCTTTAAAATTCAATATTATAATTATTGGTCACTACCAGATACCTGTATAGTGATCAAAGAATTTTTTTTTCTCTTCAAGTCAACTTCTTAGAATTTCCATGTGAATAAATTGAAAACACACTCAAAATATTCCTTTGTCCTCTCCTTTTGTAATTCCTAAAATGCTAGTACTGTCCATTGTACTCAATATAGTCTGAATAAAGTAATTTAAACTCTAGCTACTTAGCTTCATTTTTCTGTCAATGTAGTTATTGTGCACCTTCCATATTTGTCTCTCTTTATAACCTAAAATAAAGGATGAACATTGAATAAAATAAAATGCTTAATTCTATTTTGTAATCATTCTGCCATCCTATTCTTCAAACACTTTGAATAGTGTCTACATGTGACCTGTACAACTCTGTCAGAAAACTGTGTTCTCAATTGAAATGAAATAAGTACCATAGATATTTTATTGCCATTCTCCTCTTATTCTCTATGTATACTTCCCATCTTGATGTCAGGTGTCTATTGTGGGAAGAGGAGGATAAGATTTTGTATTTGTTAAGAGATGTATTTTTTGTAATGCTTCAGAAATGCTGCAGAAGTCAAGAGTTCAGCTGTTGGAAGTCTATAAACCATTGCCTAATTACAGAAGCTTTTCAAATCCTCACTATAAGTCTCATCAAAGGTTATTTTCATATTTAAAATTCAGTGTGAATTTATTTTTTGATCAGGAAATGAATTGAGAGTTGTCTTTAAGCTTCTATAATTCCCAGGTGTGTTTCTAATTTATTAGAGTCATGTCAGAAGAGGTCTGTTGAAATTAAATTACCTTTGTCTTTTTTTACAACACATTTCCAAACCTGGGAGAAAAGAAATTCAATAAAATACCAGCAACAAGGTTCCTGTTCTCTAAAATATGAATAGTAAATAAAATGTTCTAAAGGTACACACAGATCTATTTTATGAATTTAGTTTTGTTATTTGTCTAAAGCCCACCTTTATGTATAAAAAGTAAATAATAAAAATAACACAAGGCCATAGTCATAATCCCTTCTTCCCAGCATCTGTACAGCACTTATTCTGAGCCCTCCTGTAGCACTCGCTACGCCCTACAACCTATGTTATACTAAGTCTCATCTCCCATGCACCAACACAACTCTTTAAGAATGGCATTTTCTCTTATCTTTTTATTGATTTCAGAGAGAAAGGAGTAGGGAGAGAGAGATAGAAACATCAACGATAAAAGAGAATCATTGATTGTCTGCCTCCTGCACGCCCCATACCGGGGATCAAGCCTGCAACTTGGGCATGTGCCCTGAACAGGAATCGAACTGTGACCTCCTGGCTCATAGGATGACACTCAACCACTGAGCCACGCTGGCCAAGCTCTTTTTAATCTGTTTATTCCCACTGTACCTAGCTCTGAGTTTGCTCATATTTAGCACTCAATATATTATTTTATTATAGTGTTTTTTAAAAAAATCTGTCCATTAAAGAATATTTCAAAAACAGAGTAAAGTTTTTTTTAAAAAATCACATGAACCACCGTTTCTTCATCTAAATGTCCTAGAGACAATGTTTTGAAGTATTACCACTCCTTTACTCGTTTCCTGTTTGTGGCCATTTTTATAAAGTTACTAGAGGCCCGTTGCACAAAGAAATTCCTGCAATAGGCCTTCCCTTCCCTTGGCAGCTGGCACTGGTTTTCCTCAGCACCCGGGACCCAGGCCTTCGATGCTCTGGCTGGAGCCTTCGATCTTCGCTCTGCCACTTCTCACCTACGTATGCAAATTAACTGCCATCTTTGTTGAGTTAATTTTCATGCTCTCCTGATTGGCTGGTCAGCGTAGAGGAGGGACGGTCAATTTACATGTTTGTCTATTATTAGGTAAGATAATGTTTGCATAATTTGTATGTAAAGGTAGACATCATAACATGATCAGTCTCCATGTTATTTTAAAATCAGAGTAAACTGACATAGCTACGTGACATTTCACTTAGAGAATATTAAAACACAAAATTATTCATCATTCTTTTGTGGTGAGGCATAAAGGTTGTTGCAAACCATGTAGAGACATGAAATCCCCAGTGTTGTTGTTGTTGTTTTTTAATATATGTTATTGATTTTTTACAGAGAGGAAAGGAGACGGATAGAGAGTTAGAAACATCGATGAGAGAGAAACATCGATCAGCTGCCTCCTGCACACCCCCTACTGGGGATGTGCCTGCAACCAAGGTACATGCCCCTGACCGGAATCGAACCTGGGACCCTTTAGTCTACAGGCCAGCACTCTATCCATTGAACCATACTGTTAGGGCTCCCCAGTGTTTTTGAAGTGCTGTGCGTCATTTTGAGGATAGAAGTGTGCCCAGCAATTTCTTAATTAGACCAGGTCTCAAAATGTAGGTTTCAGGATATGTTATATCCAACTAAAGGATCTTTGTGTTATCCACAGTTCTGAAGTGTGAGACACTGGGGATCCTCAGATATTATTGTTCCCCTAGTTTTTTACCTTTACCATGCAAAAACTGACCTTCTCAAGAAGAGGAAGCAGTTTGCAACTTTCAGCAGCTGAAGACCTAGGCTGCCTCAGTTCCTGTCTAGTAGACACTACGTCACCCCACAGTTACACTGTTAATTGGGAAGCTTTCATTAACAAGAAATGAACAAGCCTTTAAGAGCAGACTCCTTCCTGTTCCTGGGACTTCCCCACCACAGATGATACCCCTTGACTGTATACAGGGCCACCCAGAGATATCCTCATACAAAATGTTAGGATGCATTTCTGATAATTCCTATTAATGGAAATATTTTCTAGAACTCATACCAGAGCTAATTACTAATTACACCTGATAATTAAGTAAGAGCATTTCATATATTTTTTCAAGTAATGTGTTAATAACATAATTTTCCATTGAGTTTCATCTGCAAAGGCAACTTTTAAGACAATATAAAGGAAATTACAGTTCAAGACCTTAGGGTGTCAAGTTCCCAAGACCTCAGAAGCCTGTCAGTTGACCCAGAATGCCAAATGCAGTCAGTACCAGTGAGTGTGTCATAGATATTAGTCCCGTTAACCTTCAGATTAAAAACTTGACTGGTAACATGACTCTTCTTTTGAAAATGAGGAAACCCGGCTTAGACCACTTAAGAAAATTTCTCAAAGTGTCAGGGCTAATGGGTGCAAGGGCTTAATCCTAGATAAGCCTCAATTTCCAAGTCCTGATGCTTACCTTCGCACTTTGCCCCTCCCACGTCCAGACAGTGCAGCTCTCTTGAAAAAAACAACCATCAGCAGGTGCAGCAGCAATAATAGAAGAGTCTAAGAAGAGGAAGGAGGCATCATGTTGCAAGTTTTGTGGATTTTTTAACCACACAAATTGTGGTTGGAATACAGGCTCTGCTATCATTACATACATGAGCATGTAAGATCATGGAGTCAAAATGTGAGAGTCGCCATCGTAATAATTAACTGCATCATCAAATCAAACTGTACTAATGAAAAACTAGGAAAGAACAAAAAGCAAATATTGTTTGAATAGTGATTCTATAATATAAACTCATAATTGAATATTTTTTTTTAGGGAAGAAAGAAAACGGAAGCAGTCAATGATTTACAAAGAATGTTTTAAAAACTAAGTTTGAAATTGGGTACTAGTAGTCAAAACTTAGTGTGTGGTAAGGGAACTTCCTACCTAGATTATAAAGTCCCTGAAGATAAGGTTAATTAAATTTTCATTTTACAAAGAAAGACCAAACTGGTTCGAAGATATAGCATAATTAGAAGTAGATATCTAAATCTTCCAAACATTAATTGGGGAATAAAACACATACACACAGCAACACAGATCCAATTGAGCCTTTCAAATTTATGGGGAAGGGGGGAGAAGGAGTTTATGGAGAGTATTATATAAATGATCACTGAAGCTGAAGTTGTGTCTATTTTCACAAAAGAAGAGTTGACCATTTCCATGCATTACAGTAATTATGAAAGTTCTGGATGAGGTATTATATGTGTGTTCAAGGAGGGGATATCCCTAATCTGGAGAAATTGTGAATGAGTGTTCACCAGACTCTAATGTTGGCAGGTGGTACTCTAAATATTTCTCCTCTACCCCAGGACATAATCAATAACCTTATAAATTATGTCAGGACTCTCAATCTTAAACATTCTGACTCAAGCTGCAAGTGTCTTAGCATGTAGTTTCAAGGTAAGATTTGACATCTAGTACATAGAACAAAATTCTTATTTAGAATCGAAATCCTTGTTTCAGTATTAATTATATGCAGAATCAACAACTGGTTTTTAGAACAGCTGTTTACTTTCTCAGACAAAATATTGGTTTTATTTATATAAGAGCTACCATATTTATTGGGCGACACATATAATGCCTACACAAATCTCTCAAGCATAATGCCTGATTTTTATGAAGCCTTCATTCTGACTTGACAGAAGGAAGGTCAAGCTGTGAAAGTCAAAAGAATTTATGACATTGTTCCACTATCAAGGCCTACAGAAGAGGGTATTATTGAAGAAGAACTGAAAAGCTCTTAAAGAATAAAAAAATCAATCCATTTGCAACGACTAACACTGGCCACAAGCAATTTGGGGAAGGAATACATGCATTTGAAAAATCTTATTTCACTTGTAAGTAAATATTAAATTAAAAATCCCCTGGGGGGTTTGAAAACAACAAAAACAGATAAGATGTACCTATAATGATGGAATTATTGGCAATCACACTGAGGGTGAAGTGTTTTGTCATTCACTTACATAACCCTCACAATCAAGCTTTATTCTTTCAGTTGTTTATCTTCCTGCTTCTCTCCTCAGTGATTGAAAGCATCTCATGGGTTTTGTTGTCAAAACAACCATACTTTCTGCAAGACTTGCTTTCTTTTCCACATGCTTTAATCCCAATTTCCTAAATCAAGACTTCTAGAATAGAGGATGATTTGAGTGCTGCAAACCTTTCAATTGTCTTGATATTCCTATAAGCTAAGAAGAAAAGTTTCTAAATTCTTCAAGGTTGCAAGTCATTTCTTAGTTAAAAAAAACCTATGGCAACTCATATTTCTGGCTTTCTAAAAGTTCTAATTCATGGCAACTTGTATTTCTGACTTTTCAAGTTAAATTCCAAAACAAGCCATAGATTCAGTTTTGTTTCCAAGAAAGTCACTTGTTCTACCCCAGCACATATAAGATGGTCAAATGTTTTCAGGTTCCATTCAGTACACAAGTGAAGTTATGTTGAGATATTTCATCATAATATACTACATATAACCCTTTTATCACTGAGGAAGAACAAAATAGAAAATGAAATTTTGCTTTGTGAGCTAGTCTTCAACTTAATATTATTTTGCATTAACGCTCTTTTATTTTATTGGCATTTAGGGGGTGGGGTAGGAGGTAGGAAGGAATCCCTAATGATTTTCTCAATAGATAATGTCATAGATTGCATTTCTCTACATTTGCTGATATTATAAGATTTAGCAACAGCTATTCATTTAGGGCTGTCAACATAATTATTTTTAATAGAAAATAATAAATCAATATGGGAAAAATAAACATGATTTCCAGATTTTAAAAAATATATATATTTTTTTATTGATTTCAGAAAGGGAGAGGAAGAGAGAGAAACCAATGATGAGAGAAGATCATTGATCAGCTGCTTCCCACATGCCCCCTACAGGGGGATGGAGCATGCTACTCTAGCTGGGAATCAAACCATGACCTCCTGGTTCATGGGTCAATGTCAACCACTGAACCACACCGACCTAGCGCTAAACATATTTTAGCTAATTGCCCTTGAGATACAAAATGTTCTGTAAATGCCATTATCATTTCGTCAAGTAATCATTCTCAAGGATTATAAAATAGTATATTAAACATTAGAAACATTTGAAGTCTCTACTCTTTTTTATTTACATGAGTGCTTTCTTTTTAAAAAAATATATTTTATTGTTTTTTTACAGAGAGGAGGGGAGAGGTATAGAGAGTTAGAAACATCAATGAGAGAGAAACATCTATCAGTTGCCTCCTGCACAGCCCATACTGGGGTTGTGCCCACAACCAAGGTACATGCCCTTGACCAGAATTGAACCTTGGACCCTTCAGTCCGCAGGCCGACGCTCTATCCACTGAGCCAAACCAGTTAGGGCGACATAAGTGCTTTCTTTTGTTCTCTAAATTTATATATGTTCTGCCTCAAATAAATATTATATTTTTGTAATCATCTGCTTTACTAGTATAAACATATCTGATTGTCTGATGGGAATTACTGGTTCAGATTTGGGCAAAAAAAAAAAAGAAAATCTGTGTAGAAAGGAAATTGTTCACTTGCTATTTTAATGATTAAGATAATAATTTAAGAGAGTGTATCTTTAACATCATAGCTTGTTCTTTTTAAAAAAAAATAAATACCAAAATCTGTCTTCACTGACATAGCTTGTCTTTAATCAGGATACGCTCTTCCAATTCTAAGTTTATACTGACCCCTATAGGTTACTATGTTCTTATTTATTTCTGGTTTATTCTTACAGAACTTAAGTTGAACAATATTTAAATTTGTTTACATTTAAAATAATTTAATTATTTTAGCAGTGAAACCATAAAATCCTTTTCAAAGGCCCTTTTTCTCCTTATATTGTACAACATGAACTATGCACAAATTTCAGCCATTCTAGTTTAAGACAATTTATTTTGGAGACCCAAGATATTTTAAAGCACATCAATTCCAATGTTGGTCTACTCGGATGGGAAATAAGCAGCACAATTTCTAACTAACATGATTTCTGACTAACCTGGTTATTTTCCTTAAAATCTTTTATATTCTCACAATTTTCATAGCTATAGTCCATTAAGAAATTAACTTTAAAGTTTATGCAGAGATGCGTATAAAGCAGAAAAGACTTAGGACCAAAGTAAATCCGGTGGTAGCTAAACTTGGTGGAGGGACACTGATTCTAGGTTAAACGGGATCTTTTAACGTGGTGTGCAAGGTGCTACATCATTTCCTTATGGATACGGAAGGGGAATTACAGGAGAGGATGAAAGGCAGCAGACGACTCACTTCTGGACAGAGGCATTTCCAGGAACAAGTAGTAGGGAAGGACTGGTCCCGACAATGCAGAAAGGAGCATGACCCCCGCAACTAGCCAAGGCATCAGTGAAAATTTATCTATGCAACAGAAACTCTATACATGTCATGCTTCCTAAAATTGCCAATCTTGCATGAGATATAGAACTGATTTCTTTCTAGTCTACTCCTCAAGTAGCTAAGGAGTGATTGTGTGGTAGCTCCAAAAGGCCCAATGCCATGAACTCCAGATGTTGGTTCCATATTACTCTATAATCATAAACCCTTAATGAAGACTAGAGCATTATTACAAGATGTTGGTAACCAACTTTTAGAAAGATACTTCATTATTCATACTTGTTCTGTAGAAAAACATCAGCCGTGGACTATGCTATGTGAGTTCAATATGAAGCCCAGGCTATGATAATTTTTCTTAAACTTGTACTTTAATATAATATGAGATTTGGGGATAATAGAAATGATCTCCTTGCTGATCAGACAGTAATTTCCAGAGTATTATAAAGCAGAGGTGTGTTTTGACCTTTCTTTTGACTTGCAGCTATGCATAGACTGCCATAGAAAATATAAAGCTAAATATTTTCTTGTACATCAAAGATATAGTTTTATTGCCATAGGGGTAAGTTGTGAAACCAAAATTATTATTTGGTGTAGATACTCTCATAATACTTATGAGGGTGATAGTTAAGTCTCTATTTCAAAGTCAGTTATTTAGTTTAATAAGGCTAAATTTTGTGCCTAAATCATCCTGGGGATTATATTGATTTAAATTGACTTTTACAAATGTATTATTGAATTTTTTTACTATTATCAGAATAAGCTTGATAATCTGGCTTTACATTTTTTTTCTCCAGCTCTAACTGGGAACTTTGATTCTTTGTTTAACCGTGTGTGAGACTGTTTTGAGGAAAACCTGAAGCCTGTCTGTAGTATTCCAGAATTCTCTCAGCCCACTCCGTGCACGTCTCTTCTGACTTGTGTCTTGGTCATACTCATGGATTTTCCTAAGATACTATTAATTTTGTATTTATTTGTTGGATTCGTGTACTGTTTTGTTTGCCATTGAATCCTTAGTACCTGAGGCATAAGCACTAAATTAGTAGGAGGTAATTTCGTGTTGCAATAAAAGATGCTGTTACAGTAATTTTAAAAATTTAAAAGCATTGAGTGTGCAAACTTCTTTTAATGTCTTAATAGGATAAGAAATTAAAATGCATGTCAACAGCATACAGACAGAAGTGATACACCCACATGAATGGAAATATTACAATAAAACTTGTCCCAGGCAGTGGGCTGCAGGAGTACAGTTGGAAGGTAAAGGGAGAGGGGGCGCAATAGTGGGGAAAAAACAATTCACAAAAACAAAACCAAAAGTGAGAACTAAGTGGAGGTAGGAGGGATGAACATCGAGAAAGAGCAAGCAGTCCTCCCAAACCAGGAAGAGGTTTCTCTAAAGGATGAGGGCAAACAGCAAGCGCACCCCAGTTCTTCCCTTCGCTAATACTCAAAGAAAAAGTAAGTGGAGGCCAGTCTCTCTCACATTGCCCTCTTCATTTGGCGAGCTACAGCCCGCCCTGCATTAGCCAGACGCCATCAAACCGAGGAATTATTATTACTAATTTTAAAATCTATTTTTATTTTAAATATATTTTATTGATTTTTACAGAGAGAAAGGGAGAGGAATAGAGAATCAGAAACATCAATGAGAGAGAAACATCCATCAGCTGCCTCCTGCATACCTCCTACAGGTGATGGCCCGCAACCAAGGTCCATGCCCTTGACCTTGACCGGAATCTGAACCTGGGACCTTTCAGGCTATAGGCCGATGCTCTGTCCACTGAGCCAAACCGGTTAGGGCTAAAATCTATTTTTATTGATTTCAGAGAGAGGGAGAGATAGGAACATCAACTATGTAAAGGAATCGTTGATGAGCTGCCTCTTGCAGGCCCTCTCCCGGGGAAGGGAGTGGAACCCGGACCTTTCAGTCTACCGGCCCACGCACTACCCACTGAACAACACTCCCCTGGGAAGCGGCGGCCGGGTTCCAGGGTTGCGCATGCGCAGTCTCAGCACCCGCCCCCCGCCCCGGCCTCCCCCCACCCGGCGGCAGAGGA